>JZKD02S2183782.1:582533-619726 GCA_000966675.3 Picea glauca
CCACTTAAATGTTCAAGTACAAGATGATTCAAAATGAAAATGTCTCCTTGGTATATATAGGAAACTAGGAGGTATAATTACAACTAATGGCCTAAAGCTGACATAAATAAAATAAAATTACTAATATAATATGCCCCAATTAAGGGGTAATGAGCCAATATTAGGGATTAACACTTAAATCCTAAGGGTCTCAACTCTTCGTTCCTTCCAAGTAATTCTTGTGCTCTCCTAGAACTATGTGCTCATCCTCTTGAGATTTTCCAACACTTTATCAATGTATTTATCTTTGTGCACTCCTTGCACTTACCTCCTGAAACCTGAACTTTGTAAGTTCACTTGCACAATCCTCATGATCTTTGTGCAGGATTTCACTACTCCTCATGATCTTTTCCTTATGTTTTTCCCTCTTGGAAACTTTCTCCTAGAACTTGAAACAGAGTTCTCGCGCATACCTTACGCCTGCTCAATGCACTCTTTGCAGAGCCCTCAAAGTGTTTAGTAACTTTGGTCCTCCTTCTACTTCAACTAGCTATCAGAGTGTTTAGTAACTCTGATAGGCCTTCCCTGACACTACTCCTTCTGAAATTCATAATGATTCTGGTGTGCCCATCTGGCAGGCTCTTTCTTAGAACTCACAACAGAGTTCAAGTGCATTCCTTTCACTAGCTTCATAGAGTTTTCAACACTCTCGTGTGCACTCCTTGCACAATCCTAAGAGCCCAGAACTCCTCAGAAATCTCCATATAGAGAAATCTATCTAAACCTGCAAATGTAACCTATTTGCATACATATACAACATAAATAAATGAATACAGAAACACATTCATAAAATAATCATTCAACACATATAAAAACAAAGACACATCATATGTAGAAATAACTTCTTTTGTATTATATATGAATGCTTCTGTACAAGATTTACAAAGGTTGGACTACTACAGAGTCTTATTTGTTCTTCTCCTCTCTTGAGCTCTCTCCTCATTCATCTACTCATAACACTTATCAATTTTGAAAACACAGATATTTTACAAAAGAGGGGCTCCTCGAGCCTTCCGTCCATCCACCTACTCACATCGAGTTGCATTGAATTACATTCAATGGGCATCTAGTCTGAATCAGAGCTAGATCCCTCCTACTATCAACCATTAAAAGAGACCCTATCTATTACAATAAATCGGTTTGTACAAAGACATAGGCTCAAATTTCCTTAATCCTTATAGACTTAAATTACATTTAATTGCATTAAAAAAATTTAATTGGGTTCAAAATGAGAGGGTTGGCACCTCTCTTTCCTTGACCCATTCCTCCTTATGTGTTGATGTGCTACCTTGCTGGCGTTGATGAGGTGGAGCAATGCTCCTGATCATGACTCAATATGTTTACTTGAAAAACATATATCTGGCCCGATGTTAACCAAGTACATCAAGGATCCAATAAATTTTCTGTACATCGTGAGATCCACCAAATCTGAAGATGAATCACTCAAGAAATTTAGATTCATCACCATTGGTGGGGCCATGGGCTTGCATTCCATCATTCTAAATCTCTGCAAGATATCAACTATATATTTTCCTTGGCTAAGGAAAATCTCATCTGGTCTCTACCACACTGATGCAGGAGCATCACTCCATGTCAACAACATGCCAGCCAGCCAGCACATCCAGCATGCATTTAATGGAGAAAGGGAGAGGCGCAGCCCTCTCAATTTTGAAATTCAAAATTTCAATAAATGTTGTAAGGCTTTTAATGCTAGACCACGCCTTTGTACAGGTAGTGGTTGAGGTTTCTTTTAATGGTTGCCTGCAGCAAGCCCAGGATGTAGTCAGGACTGGGCATCCATTTGTGTAATGTAGCTGTAGGAGCCGCTCTGTGATAGCGATAGCTCAGAGATAGTGGTTGAGGATAATCTCATGGGAGCCCTCATTTTGTAATTAAGAAATTAGAGTAGAGAGTTAGGAGGAGAGACCAGAGCAGAGAGGTCTCGAGAGAGAGTTGAGACTTGTTACAGTCCAGTCTTTGTAAACATTTGTATAGACATACAGATTAATAGAAAAGAATTTTTTCCTGCATATTGTGTGTTTGATGTTCACAAGTTTTTATGAATTTCATGTTTAAATGCATAACTGGTGACGTATTTCATAAGTTTCAATTTCGTCTCATCTTGGAGTTTCCGAGTGCAAGGAGTGCACATAGTCTGCAAGGTGTGCGTTGACAGAGGTGAGACAACCTTAGGAAATATCAAGAGGGATAGCTTTGAACCTTCATCAATAGAGGTGCAAGGAGAGCAAAGGAAGGAACTCTGTCTCGAGTTTAGGGAGGAAAGAACTACTGAAGGTTCTGTAGAGCTCTACCAAGAGGGCATTGAGCGAGTGCATAGAGTGCACTAGGGAATTCTATTTCGAGTTCTAAGAAAAGAGAAGTGTCGAGGAGAAGACACTCACAGGGTTGCTGAATACTCTGTAGGTTCTGTAATGTGTGCGTCGAGCAGGAGAACTCCAAGTGGGCGTAAGGAGTTTTGTTTTCAAGAAAATTCTCGAATCTGAGTTATTCGAGATCCTCGAACGCAAAGTGTGTGAAGGAGTAAATCTCTGAGAGAACGAAGCTCAGGAGGGAAAGCGTTCCTAGAACATAGGTGAGATCCAAAGGAATTGATCTCGTAGGGTAAGTGAAGGTCAAGGCCTTTGAAACTTCAGAAAATATTCCAAGGGGAAGGAATAAGTTCTCAAGCTCAGGAGAGAGCACAATTGTCGTCAGATCTTGTGCAAAGAACTGATAGTCATCGGATCCGGAGGAAGGTGCACAGAGTTTAACCTCTGGGAGGTCACACAGGAGAGAAACTGAAAGGAATGGTGGAGACACTTCGTGGAGAAGTGTTGAAATCTTGAGAGCCATAGGATCACACCAAGTTGCAAGGGATTTAATCCTTTAGAAGCACCCCAGGAGAGGAGCTGTATGGACGGTGGAGACACTCCGTAGAGGAGTGCCGAAATCATGTAGATCGTTGGATGAGAAGCATCAGGGTCCGTTGATCTCACGCTCGAATTTTGATATTTTGGAGTTCGGGGTTTGGAGAGGCAAGTGATTTTGGAGTCGCTACATCATGAACTCCCGGTTCATGAAATCGCACTAGCTGCCGGATCCGGAGTGCAGTGGCCTGAGAGCCGCTGGATCAAGGATATGTGCACGAGGTTTAGTCCCTGGGAGGTGCACAGGAAAAAGGATCTGGGTTGTCAGATCTAGCACCAAGGACTGATAACCGTCAGATCCAGAAAAAGGTGCGAGGGATTTAATCCCTGGTAAGCCACACAGAAGGGTAGAATGGATGGCAGAAACTTCAAGGGAGAAGTGTCGAATTTCTGTGAGCCGTCGGATCCAAAAAAAGTGCATGAGGTTTAAACCTCGTAACAACAAAAGGAAGAGGTATCATCAAGTCTCGAAAGCATCAGGATCGTCCATTTTGGAGGACAAGTGTCAAAGATCCAAGCCCATCAGGGATTTGGACACCGGGAGTTCGATGAGAAGGAGTCGTGAAACAAGAAGTCCTGGCTCACGAAATTGCGAAACGACTGACATCGTTCATCAAGGAGGACACGTGGCGAGTGGTCAAGGTTCGGGAAAAATCCCGAAAGGTTGTGGGTCATCAATCCAGTTGGATCATGATCGTCGGTTCAAGAGGAATCTGGACTGTTGATCTCTCAAAGGGGAGATTTCGACATTTTAGGATCCGGGAGTTCGAAGGACCTAGAATCGTTGCAGCCGAAATCGCAAAATCGCGAATCGCAAAAACCCGAAAGCATTTGGTGGAATAGCACCAGGTCACAGGACCGGTCGTATGAAAAGTGACTTAAGGGAGGAGTTGTGGAGTTAGGCCCTATTTCGGTTTTCGGCATTTCAAAAGACAGAGAACAGAAGGAATGCTTGCATCGTGATTCCCCGAATCACGAAAAGTCGATAGTGCTTTGATGTTAAGCATGTGGTCACAGAGTGGTGGTCACGTGGACGGAGGCTAAGGGAGGACCCAGAGTCATTAATCCCTTTTCAGCATTTCAGAAACTGGGAGTTGGAGGGACAAGGAGCCTGGGAGAGCTCGCATGCAGGAGTCCCGAAACCCCAAAATGTGAAAGGTGTGTTGGTTCAGAACATAGAAGAGCGTTGAAAGCTGAGAACGTGCATAGGTTTTCTCAAAGACTGTGCCAGGGAATTAAAGGGACCTATGGATTCGTTCAAGGGGTTCCAGCAGGAGTCCGAAGAGCCATTTTAGCTTAGAAGAAGATCGATCCAGAGACCGGGAGGTCACAGAACCCTACTGAGGTAGGGGGACTGCATCAAGTGGTATCAGAGCCACTTTCTGTCTGTAGACTGTAGGCAGAGGGAGGCAGAGTAGATAAAGAAAATACTCTGATACACACCATCAAGTGGTATCAAAGCCAACATATTTTCTGGTTGCATATCATAGACAAGAGCAGGACTGTGAAGGGATACTGTCTGATACCATCAAGTGGTATCAGAGCCTAGACTTCATCTGTATATTTCAGATGAAGAGGATTGAAGAGATTGTTGTAGGACGCAACAACAAATAGAAAGTCAGGTGGACTATAGGAGATACTCGAAATGCTCTCAGTTGCAGAGTAACAACAGCAGAAGATTCAAAGGGAATAAGATGGCTACTGAAAGACATAAGAATGGTCAAAGAGAGGACCGCTAACAGATGAAGAGCAGGGTTGAGATGGATAAATAACTCACTGAGATAAGAGCGAGGATGGAGGAGCTTGCATTTAAAATGCAATAGAGTGCAAGAACACAATGGGTGTATGAATGGCAAATGAAAAAGAAGGTGAAGTGGCCAGTCAAGGAGTTGTTGGCCAAAAGACAACAAAAGCTATTGAAAATATGGCTGAGGTATGCTGAAAGCCTCAGTGACACAGAGATGGTTTGCATCTGTGAGATAGAAGTTGGAGAAACCCTCAGTGATGAGGAAGAGAGATCAGTTTCAAGTCTCATAAACTGCCAGGAGGGAAAAGATGAATTTTCCAATTGCTAGGTGGGCAATGAAATGAGATCATTGGAGGATCTCATAGACTATCGGGAGGACAACAGTGGAAATTCATATTGCCAGGAGGGCAATGGTATGAGATTAACTGAAGATCTCGTAAACTACTAGGTGGGCAGGGCAGAAATCCCATATTGCCAAGTGGGCAAGGGAGAGAAGATGAGACTGTCTGAAAGTCTCATGAACTCAGGGATGAGTTCAGGTCAGCAAGGAGTGTTGATGGAGATGGGATTGATTGATCTCATAAACTTCCAGGTGGGAAGAAGTGAAATTTCGAGTTGCCAGGTGGGCAATGGGAAGAGATTAGCAGAAGGTCTCGCATACTACCAAGGGGGCAGTGGTGAAAGTTCAGATTTCCAAGTGGGAAATGAGATGGGATCAGTCGGTCTCATACACTACCAGGTGGGAAGTAGAAAATTTGTAGGATGCCAAGTGGGCAAGGGGGAAAAGATGAGGCTATGTGAAAGTCTCATGAACTCATAGGAGAGTTCAGATCAACAAGGAGTGCTGATGAAGGAAGGTCAAAAATACATTCTGATCATTGGAGGAATTGAAGTATTCCTCCCAAGAAGCCCAGTTGAGGCTAGAGTATGTGTTGCAGAAGAAACAACAGAAGAAGGACAACCAACAGTGACTGTCATAGAGGGAGAGGAGGAGCAAACACTAATGTTTTCCCCAACAGAAGAGGAGCATGAAAATAAGATGCTCACTCCATGGGAAATGAAGTTAGAGATGCTGGAGGATTGGTTGAACAATCCAAAGCCAGTATATGGCTGCCACGAGGAGACAGTCATGAAAATGTTAGCAGAGGATCATTCCGAGGAATCGCTCAGAATTTTCAGCCAGGGAGATGAAAAGATGATAACTACAGTGCCGAGGCGTGCAACAGAAGATGAAGGAGAATTCTAGTCTGAGGAGTAGCTGGAGGAAGCTAGAATTCAACCAGCACAAGGGGAAATGGCATAAGCTAATCTATCAGAGAAGGTGACTGAACAACAGGTCAGTCAAGAAAATAAGACTCCAGAGCTGAATTTTGCAGCAGGATGGCAAGTTGAGGCCACAGAGGAAAAAGATGGCATGGAAGATCTAGTTGATCGACCCATTTGACGGGAAGAAGTACAGCTGAGGAGACTGCATGAGGAGAGCCAGCCACTGGAGCAGATGGATGAGGTAATTGAAGAAATCATAAGGCTGATGTCGAGTTCAGTAGCAGAGATTGCCAGGAACGAGAAGCTGAGCAGAAGGGAGCTTGCAAGAGCAGCAGGGAAACAACAGCAACAAGAGTGAAGCAGAGGAGTAGAAGGACAACTCCAAGGGAAAGTTTTGGATCCAGGTGGATTTCAACACTGGAGAAGAGGAGCTCATGATCAGGAGACCATGATTTTTCCAGCTGAGGTACTCTTGATGCAGTCCCCCTACCTCAGCAGGGTTCTGCGACCTCCAAGTCTCTGGATCGATCTTCTTCTGAGACGAAATGGCTCTTCGGAATCCTACTGAAACCCATTGAATGAATCCACAGGTCCCTTTAATTCCCTGGCACAGGCTTTGAGAAAACCTATGCACGCGCTCAGCTTTCAACACTCTTCTCTGTTCTGAACCAACACACCTTTCTTTTTTTGGGGTTTCGGGACTCCTGCATGCGAGCTCTCCCAGGCTTCTTGTCCCTCCAACTCCCGGTCACCGAAACACCAAAAAGGGCTTAACAACTCTGGGTCGTCCCTTAGCCTCCGTCCACGTGACCACCACTCTGTGACCACGTGCTTAACATCAAAGTGCTACCAGCTTCTCACGATTTGGGGAATCACGATGCAAGCAATCCTCCTGTTCTCTGTCTTTCGAAATGCCAAAACCTGAAATAGGGCCTAACTCCATAGCTCCTCCCTTAAGTCACTTTTCATATGACCAGTCCTGTGACTTGGTGCTATTCCTCCGAATTCTTTCGGGTTTTCGCGATTCATGATTTCGTGATTCTGGCTGCAACGATTCTAGGTCCTTCGAACTCCCAGATCCTGAAATGCCGAAATCTCCCCCTTGAGAGATCAATGGTCCAGATTCCTCTTGAACCGACGATCACGATCCAACTAGATCGATGACCCACAACCTTTCAAGATTTTTCCCGAAACTTGACCACTCGCCACGTGTCCTCCTTGATGAATGTTGTCAGTCGTTTCACAATTTCGTGAGCCAGGACTTCTTGTCTCATGACTCCTTCTTCTCGAACTCTCGGTGTCCAAATCCCTGATGGGCTTGGATCTTTGACACCTGTTCTCCAAAATGGATGGTCCTGATGCTTTCGGGACTTGACGAGTCCTCTTCCTTCTGCTGTTACGAGGTTTAAACCTCACACACCTTTTTTGGATCCAACGGCTCACGACAATTCAACACTTCTCCCTCGAAGTTTTTTCCGTCCATTCTACCCTTTTGTGCGGCTTCCCAGGGATTAAACCCCTCACACCTTCTTCTGGATCCGACGGCTATCAGTCCTTGGTGCTAGATCTGACAGCCCAGATCCTTTTTCCTGTGCACCTCCCAGGGACTAAACCCCATGCACGTATCCTTGATCCAGTGGCTCTCAGGCCACTGCGCTCCAAATCAGACTGCTGGCGCGATTTCGCAAATCGGGAGTTCACGATGCAGCGACTCCAAAATCACTTGCTGCTCCAAACCCTGAACTTCGAAAAAGAGAAATTTGAGCGCGAGATCAATGGCCCCTGATGCTTCTCATCCAACAGTCCACGTGATTTCGACACTTCTCTATGGAGTGTCTCCACCTTCCATACAACTCCTCTCCTGGGGTGCTTCTAAAGGCTTAAATCCCTCGCAACTTTGTGCGATCCTATGGCTCTCGGGATTTTGGCACTTCTCCACGAAGTGTCTCCACCGTTCCTTTCAGCTACTCTCTTGCACGACCTCCCAGAGGTTAAACTTTGTGCGCCTTCCTCCGAATCTGATGACTATCGGTTCTTTACAGAAGATCTGATGACAATTGTGCTCCCTCTTGAACTTGAGAACTTATTCCTTCCCCTTGGAATATTTTTCGAAGTTTCAAAGGCCTCATTCTTTGCTTCCCCTGTGAGCTCAATTCCTTTGGATCTCACTTGTGTTCTAGGAAAGTTGTCCCTCCTGAGCTTCATTCTCTTGGAGATTTAGTCTTGCACACACTTTGCATTCGAGGATCTCGAATAACTCAGATTCAAGAAGTTTTCTTGAAAAGAAAGCTCCTTTCGCCCACCTAGAATTCTCCTTCTCTACGCACACCTTGCAAAACCTACAGAGTATTCAACAACCTTGTGAGTGTCTTCTCCTCGACACTTCTCTTTTCTCAGAACTCAAAATAGAGTTCCCTAGTGCACTCTATGCACTCGCTCGATGCCCTCTTGGCAGAGCTCTACAAAACCTTCAGTAGTTTTGTCCTCCCTGAACTCGAGACAGAGTTCCTTCCTGTGCTCTCCTTGCACCTCTGTTGATGAAGGTTCAACGCTATCCCTCTTGAGCTTTCCTGAGGTTGTCTCACCTCTGTCAACGCACACCTTGCGGACTATGTGCACTCCTTGCACTCAGAAACTCCAAGACATGACGGAATTGAATTTATGAAATACTTCACCAGTTATGCATTTAAACATGAAATGCATAAAAACATGTAAACATCAAACACACAGTATGCAGGAAATTCATTTTTTCTATTAATCTATATGTCTATACAAATGTTTACAAAGACTGAACTGTAATAAGTCTTAGCTCTCTCTCGAGACCTCTCTGCTCTGGTCTCTCCTCCTAACTCTCTACTCTAATTTCTTAATTACAAAATGAGTGCTCCCATGAGCTTATCCTCAACCACCGTCTCTGAGCTATCACTATCACAGAGCGGCTCCTACGACTACATTACATAAATGGATGCCCAGTCATGACTACATCTTGGGCTTGCTGTAGGCAACCATTAAAGGAAACCTCAACCACTACCTGTACAAAGTCGTGGTCTGGCATTAAAAGCCTTACAACATTTATTGAAATTTCGAATTTCAAAATTGAGAGGTTTGCGCCTCTCCCTTTCTCCATTAAATGCGTGTTGGATGTGTTGGTTGGATAGAACGTTGCTAACATGGAGCGATGCTCCTGCATCACACACCTCCAATCCCATCAAATCCAAATCCTTCATTTCAAACTCTAAAGTGAGTTCTCTCTTGCACCCATCTGTAAGCTTGTCATACCCCATAAGAAACTTGTCATCCACATACAGGATCAATGGGAAACCATCCCCAAGCTCATCAAATAACTATCTGATATAAAATATCATGCCTTGGGTGCCTCCTTAAGCTTGTAAAAATCTTCCTTCAATATGCAGACATGAGACTCCTTCTCATGTATATTGTGGCTGCTCTATGTACAATTATTCTGGCTACTAGAGAAAGTGTCTCGTCATAATATTCTCCCTCTTGCTTGGAGAATACTCTGGCCACAAATCAATCTTTGTACATCTCTATGATGTCATATGCATCATGATTGATCTTGTAGATCAACTTGGAAATCACCATTGACTTCCCTTCTGGTCTTAGAACCAAGGAAAAATTCATATCCCATGCCTTTTGACTAGATTCCTCCTCTATCACTATAGCAAAGTATACTGAAACAAGGGAATCCTCCTAGGAGATATCATGTCTCCTAGAAGCCTTTGAAGCTACGATCTATCCTCCTCAACTCATGTAATCTGTATATCATTCTTGTAAGACGTCTCTCTACCCCACCTGAATATGAGGAGGAACACTTTCTGAATGAAAGTCTATAAGATACTAACTCTCTTTGAGATCAGGCTCACTCTGAGTCTACATGCTCCCTCTGAATATTGGCTCCCTATCAGTCTATATAATCTTCGGAGCCATCTACACCATTTGCATGTGTTGACCTCCTTTGAAGTATGATCTCCTATGAACTATCCTGGGGAGGCTTCTCCTCCCTACTGGATCCTGAGGGATGACTCCCTATGAGCTCTAGCTCCTTCTAAACTGGTACTTGGTGGGGTCATCTGCTTCACCACTAGTGGAGCCATCATATCCTCCTCATTATATGGCTCATCAATGCCATATATCTGTATCCCATTTTCATTCTACAAAGTATCATGAGACCATGTTTGTCTCTTCCTGATCATTGCAATGATTTTGGATAGGCCCTTCTGTCTCTACCGACTCTTCCTGATGATCTGAAGAGTGATCAACTGAGCTAGAGGGATCTGTATGGTCATCTTTGGATATGTATTCTCCTTGATAGAAGGTTTTAACATTGTCCTCTTCTTATTTGGTACATGGATGTATACACTCTTGTATACAACTTCTTATCTAGATAGTCTGCTCCATGTCTCAAACTAGATACCATATAATATGTTTCCTCCTATAACCATCACTATATCTCCCTCTCACAGTTATCACCTGTGACATTATTGGAACAAGAGAAACAACACGGGAAAACAACACACAAGAATAATACTCTTATAATAATAATAAAAACAAGAACATGAACAATCGTCACAATAGCTTCCTTCTCAGATCTATCACTTGTGACCTACCTGGAACAAGAGCCAAAAAATACAATAAGAATAAATAAGAATAACACTCTTCCATTTTTGTGACCAATCATTCCTCCATGGTAACCTACCCAAAACAAGAAACATGAACAACAAAATCTCCATGGAATTTAAAAGATAACCTGTCTGGAACAAGGTCAACAACTAAGAACATCTCCTAAAGGAGATCAATTTATCTTGTAAACTAGTGCATCATTAATACTGAACAATGAGCTTTTACCTAATGATCATAATACCAACAATATTCAAGTGTTATTAAACATTTGATAGCAATAGAAGCAATAGAACTCTAAAGACTGTTGTTCTAGTTACAATACTTAGGATGCAACAGTATAAAATATCAAACCTGATATGGAAACCTGGAGTCTAGTTTTTGTTGTCCCATTTGAGTTGTTTTATATTGTAAGAGACATCATCACTATTGCCTCCAACTCTTGGGATGTAATATCCCTTTGGATCTACTATCACTTTTTTCAAGTGTACGTCTCCTGCAAACACCATCATATTGCATACAAGTGCACCATCCAACTTTGTCTTCTAATCTGATACATTAAATCAACAACAAGAAAAAGTTAGAGATCTGAATCAAAAGGTTCAATGTCCAAGAAAATGTCGACAAGCATAAAACCCAAAAAAAATCAAATTTGACGGAAGGTCAATTTGAGAGATATAGTAGGTGTGCTAGGGAAAGCTTAGTTGATCCATGATGGAATTTTTCCTAACAACTTTATGATAAGTGCTCAACGAGATTGACAATTTTAGGTTTGTGCAGTGGAAAACTGCAACGGAAAATCTTATGATCTTCTTTCGAGTGGTTAGACTGTTATGAAGGAAACTTTCTCTATGTTATCCCCATTTTGTGGGATATCTAAGGAGATCATGTGTTGAGTCTCTTAGGTTGCATATATGGAGTTTCGAGAGACTACATGACCAACAATGTCCACTTGCACATACAGAAGCTCGATCTGTCACCAATTTTGATCCATTTGTTAGCGCATCCAATACACCAGGTAGCTTCTAAAAGGCACCGGGCCTTGCTCCATGAGGTACAAGTCAGGTATTATGGTGAGTTTCATTTAAATATTTGAGGTATTTTGAGTATGTTGTATCTTAGACTGCTTTAGATTTCATGACATATGCTTGGACATTTTTCCTTTTTCCCCATTTCACCTTGGTGGTCAACATTGTTCCCTAGTAAGTGGTCTTCCTAGGGAATGTGTTTGCTACTAAGAACTCCCTTAAAGAGCCATTGTATCATTCCCAACCATACTTACCACTTTCCATAACCTAAAACCCCCCATTTCCTTGTCTCTTGGGATTTCAGGGTGTATTGACCCAAGAAGGGGTTGTCCCTCATTCCATGGGAAGAAGGGGCTGAAGGCCCAGAGGGATTGTTGTTGGAGAAAAATATAAAAGACTTTATATATAAACCTTCCAGATACTCTGCCCAGGGATCCCCTGAGAAAGCAATGAAATGTTTCTCTATAAGAAAAGAGGTACCCACAAGAATAATTGATAGAGAATGCTTAGGGGGTTAGTTGGAGGATAGTAGGTCTCATCACAAGATGGCCTATCATAATCATGGGTATCTAGAGATACAAAATTTTCATCATCTGGCCACCAAGCCAGGGTAATGGTTCTCAGTTACACAACTGAGAGAAAGGGGGTATCATCATGAGACAACCTTATCATTTCCGCAAGGTATTTGTGAGAAACACTATCATTATTTGGACACCATGCTAGGACATTGGCTTTCAACTTGTCCTTTAAAAAATGAAATAAGAAAATAATGGCAAGAGGATGGGCTTGAAAAAAGTGCATTGCAAACGAAGGTGCCGCACACCCTCTACAAAGGCACCCATGAATGAGACACTACAAGCCCTTGTATGTCATGAACCCCATGCCCAGTGAGTCTGGATCCATAACCACTTCATCTACTACACATGTCTTAGAGAGGGATCACTTTGGAAATACTCCTTGACCTACGAAAATATCTACCCAACAGGACACTTGGTCAACCCTCCCATACCCAAGCTTGGCAAGTTGCATAATGTCTTTGAGCACTTACTTGTTTAACCAAGTAATCTTTGATGCACATGATTAGGTGGATCATTTATTGATTTTATTTACTCACCATGATATTTTGACTTGAGATCCTTGGAGGGTGTGCTTATTTCTCTTTGCAAGACCTAGCTGGTGGAAAGTTTTGGAAGAACAAGCCTAGCTTGGGCTTGCATGGGGATTTAACCCCACATATTGGTTTCCAAGGGCCCAAATGTCAAATGATAGACACGTACATTTGGAGGCCTATAAGACATCATGGATGACATGACCTAGCCCTTACATGCTGAACATTTTTCCTAGGAGAGGCAAAACGTCACCTTTGGAGGATTGATGTCACCTAGAGGGCTACGGTTTGGTGGTGAAGGTGTTGTTTGATGACATGTGGCACATTTTGAAGGAAAGAATCTTGAATACCATCAAAAGAGGACTTGGATGAGTGACAAGTGGCCTTTGGAGGCATAGCCTTGTATCTAATACCCCAACAACTTCTTCAAAGTGCCAAAATCCCCCTTAAAGGGGTGATGTCACCTTATTCTAGGGTTTCTTTTATGTAAAAGTGAATTTTAAGTGAATTTATCAATATTGTTTTGTTGCAAGGGGTAAGATAAGGGTTTTGGACCCCTTATATTATGTTTTACCGTTGCTAATGTCGACAAACTATGTGATAGAAATTTTGTATAAATAGAGATCATAAGATCTCATTTTAAATCATATATCTCCCATTTGGAGAGGCCTTGGAATGAAATTTTCTCTATCTTTGGCTATTTTTCTCTTGTGCTCTTGTGTGTGGATATATTTCTTGGTTATTGGTTGGTGGAGGTATGTGCTAGCCTTGGAAGGATTTTCTCTTTCTATTGTGGTGGTTTATCTTAGAGCTTTTCCTTGAATTGGTAAGAAAATATGCTTGTGTTATCATTCATGTTTCAGGTCAAGGTTGACTATTTCTAGAGATAGGTGGGAAGTATAAGGGAATACACCCCCACCTTATACTCCATAATATTTTTTCTTAATTATTGTTTATTTAGCAAGGGTTTACTAAGAGAAGTATAAGTGCATACACCCTCTTAGTCTAAACCCTAGCTAGGGATACTTGCCTTGGGAAGTAAGAGGATTTACACCCCCAAGGAAGGTAGTAACTCTAGCTTATTCTTTTATTTAACCCATTAACCCAGCCATTAAAGGAACTAGTCATCACTTGTTGCATTGGAGAAATAAATTGTTGCCTTGGTAAATGTGAAAATTTAAGGTCTTGAAGTTCTCTCACTTGGATTTTGTTCTTTGAGCCCTAGGCTCTCTAGTCTCATTGAGACATCCTCCTTCACCCACTAAAACTTTTTGTTGTTACAAAAATAACCTATAGCCATTAGGCCTATAGAAATATGACTCTCTAACCCTAGATAACTCCTAAACTAACCCTAGGAATTAGCTATAACTTTTCCCTAACAAACTACTAACCCTAGCGCACTTTTTGAGCTACTTTGAGGTGATTTTAATTGGCTGATTTTTATGTTATAAGGATTGGTTTTCTACATCCATAAGGCTGATAAATATATCTACAGTAATATTTTTGTGAAACCCTTTGTTTTGTGCTAAAGTATTACTCTATCATTTGTTGAGTTGAACTAGTCTTTACTAGCTTGTCTCTTGCTTATTCAATTGGACTTTTAGCACTTAATTTTCAGCTCTTATTATCTTTTATATGTTGATATATATAACTGATTATTTCTGCAATTAGGGACAGAAAGGTTAACTTGCTTGTCCACCTAACATATTATATCATATACTTGGTTTTCCTTGTGTCTCAGGCAGATATTTAATCTTGGAAAGTTACTCAAAGCATTGGAAACCCTAAGAAAACCTCTAAAATAATTTCCAAGTTCCCTTTTCCATCTAGAAACTTGACCTTTAGGTGCATCCGTCCATACATCACTTTATTTGTCTCAATCCCCCATAGGTCACCTAGATTCCCCCCTTGAGGTGACTAACTCACCTCTAAAGTGATGGGAACACCTACCTAAGGTGACAGTGGTAAGGTGTTATCTAAGTTGTCACCATTTTAGTGGTTGGGTCGATATTTTCCGAACCTACAACTTGTGCGATAACATTTTGGCACTGTTGCCGAGGAGGATTTTGAATCCTCTTTCGAACCCTAATGACACTTTGGCAAGCCATCCCAAAGCATTTTCCCTAGCTTTCCTGGCAACTCCACCCAAGGGATGCTCCCTTTACACCCTTGATGAGATCTTCTTGAATCTCATCTGGCGACTCCACCTTCCAAGAACCCACCTTATCCCTTTCCATCCTTTGATGAGCCTTGATCTCAGTTAGCGACTCCATTGAGGTGTCTTTTCAATTAATGGAAATATGGCACCATGGGATGAACCCTCATCTAGAACTTGGTATGCCTCAAAGAGGGAACTTCTACAAATGTAAAAGGAAAAGGTTGTTGAGGAAATGATGAATCGTATAAAAGATTGATTTCCTTCCCTTGAAGATGAAGAAGTGCTTGAAGAACATACATATGAATAAATTTATCAAGAAGATCCTGATGCATTTTCTCATGTTGAAGATCCAAATGAGACATTTAATGAAGATGAAATACTCATATCTTCCCTTCCATTTGATGAAGACGTCCAAGCCTCTTTTCCTCCTGCACATCAAGTAGATAACATGATGATTTATGATCCTTTCGAAGCTCTTGATGATACTTTATTCCATGACTTCAGAAGTGAAGAAGTATTGGAGGAAACCTTGGATATGATATATCCACTTGAAGAAAATCGAGCAAATCACTATTCACTAAGGATCAATCCTATTGTGATGAAGAGGCGATGGAGGGGATGTCCATAACAGGAAAGAATAATTTTGAGGAATCACAACATGTTGAGACATCATTATATTTTCTCTCGCTTGATAAAGGTGAGGTTTTCCAACCTTGATTTCCTCCTGTGCATGAAGTTGAAGCAATTAGTCTCAAATGATGAAGAAATTGAAGATCCAATTGAAGTCACCCTAGCCTTTGTCCTTCATGCACACGAAGACAAAGAGATGTTCATTTTTAGTCATGTTGATGGTATTATGGAAGAACCTTTGGATATGGTTTATGAGCATATATACACTTTCATACAGACTGGAAGACGCAGGTGGGGTTTTGGTCAAATCATGTTTTATAAAGACTTGATTTACGATATTGAGGGTAGCCCTAAAGAAAAGGGTTTTGAGTTGTCGTCTTCAGAGAACTAGTTTTCATGCGTATCTGATTCATATGTTTGGGAGCCTGATGATGACATGATTACAGATTTATTCGGGGGCTCTCATCCACTTTCATCCTCAATTTTGGAGGAATACCAGGACATGGCCACCTCAGAGCGATTAGAGGATCAATCTACAAAGAGGAAGTACTTTCATATTGCGGAATTCTATATGGATTTGAAGATAAAGACAACACACGTTTATCTTCCTAGACCCGATCATGTACCTTACCTCATTTCCTCTTCTTAGGGAAATCATGAGGTCTTATTGGGACCTCTCATGTCTTCTCAGTCTTCAGGAAGAAACGATCATTTTCACAATGATGAAGATGAGCCTTCATCTACAAATAGTATCCCCCTTCAAAGATGGATTGATCGAGCTTGTGGCTATCACTTTAGGTAGGATTCCTTGCATGATCAGAGTTGATATTCTTGCCAACATGATTTCCTCCCACCCATCTCCATGAGTTTCATTTTATGCTTGATTATACATCTATTTATGCTCATGATCATTATATGCTTGACTTATCTTTGTTTTTTTACATAATTAAGAATAGGGGTAGATACCTTGATGAGATGATCAACTGGTTGCACTGGTTGTATGACTTCGCCTGACATCACCCATCACCTGATATTTAGGGCCCCAAGGCCCTAGGTAAGTAGGTAGTTCATTTTGATTTCCTGCATTTGCATCTTGATTTCTCCTATTAGTTTATATGCATTTCATTTTTCATTTTTATCTACTTGCATATTGATTTCATGCTTATTTTAGAATTTTTTGAAAAATGCTAAAATTTTCTTTTCTAGATTAGTTTTTGTGTGGATTTCTATGTATATGGACAAAGGGTGATAGAACCACCCTATACTTGATGGTTTTTGTTTCAGTGTAGGAAACGATCTACCAAGATATGTTGTGGTTCTCATGCACTCTACGACAAGCACATGTCCCCAAGTAGGAGCCAAATGTTATCCCCATTTTGTGGGATAACTAAAGAGATTGTGTCTTGAGGCCCTCAGGTTGCATATATGGAGTGTCAAGAGACTACATGACCAAAAATGTCCACTTGCACATACAGAAGCCCGCTCCATCACCACTTTTGATCCATTTTTCAGTGCTTCCACCACACCAGTTGGCTTCCTAAAGGCATTGGGCCTTGCTCCATGAGGTACAAATCAGGTATTATGGTGGGTGTCATTTCAATATTTGAGGCATTTTAAGTATGTTGTATCTTAGAATGATTTAGATTTCATGACATATGCATGGACATTATTCCTTTTTCCCCATTTCACCTTGGTGGTTGACATTGTTCCCTAGTAAGTGGTCTTCCTCAGGAATGAGTTTGATACTAGGAACTCCCTTGAAGAGCCATCGTACCGTTCCCATCCATACTTACCACTTTCCATCACCTAAAATACCCCATTTCCTTGTCTCTTGGGATTTTAGGGTGTATTGATCCAAGAAGGGGTTGCCCCTCATTCCATGGGAAGAATGGTTTGAAGGCCCAGAGGGATTGTTGTTGGATAAAAAGATAAAAGATGATATACATAAACCTTCCTGATTCTTTTCCCAGGGATCCCCCAAGAAATAAATGAAACGCTTCTCTGTAAGAAAAGGGGAACCCACAAGAATAAATGATAGTGAATACTTAGGGGGTTAGTTAGAGGATAGGAGGTCTCATCACGATCTGACCTATCATTATCATGGGTATCTAGTCATTTGACATTGCCATCATCTAGCCACCAAGCTAGGATAGTGTTTCTCAGTTACAAAAATGAGAGAAAGAGGGTCTCATCATGAGCCAACCTTCTCATTTCCACAAGGTATTTGTGAGTGACATTGTCATTATCTAGACACCACACCAGGACAGTGGATTTCAACCCATCCTTTAAAACATGAAATAAACATAGAATGGAAAGACAATGGGCTTGGAAAAAGTGCATTGTAAACAAAGGTACCACACACCCTCTACATAGGCACCCATGAATGAGACACTACAACCCCTTGTATGTCATGAACCCCATGCTCAGTGAGTCTTGATCCATAACCACTTCATATACTTCACATGGATTATAGAGGGATCACTTCGGAAACACTCTTTGAAATAGGGAAAGATATACCCAACAGGAAACCATGTCAACCCTCCCATACCCAACCTTGGAAAGTTGCATAATGTATTTGAGCACTTACTTGTTTGATCGGGTAATATTTGATGCACATGATTAGGTGGATCATTTATTGATTTTATTTACTCACCATGATATTTTGACTTGATATCCTTGGAGGGCATGCTTATTTGTCTTTGCAGGACCTAGTTGGTGGACAATTTTGGAAGAACAAGCCTAGCTTGGGCTTGAAGCCCACTGGTTGGTTTCCAAGGGCCCGCATGCCATATGAAATATATTTACCTTTGGAATCCTATAAGATATAATGGATGACATGAACTAGCCCTTACATGCCAAACATTTTTCCTAGGAGAGGAAAAACACCACCTTTGGAGGCTTGACATCACCTAGAGGGACAGGGGTTGGTGGTGAAGGTGTAGTTTGATGACATGTGGAAAATTTTGAAGAAAGGAAGTTTGAAGACCATCAAGAGAGGACTTGGATGAGTGACAAGTGGCCTTTGGAGGCATATCCATGCATCTACTATGCCAACAAGTTCTTCAAAGCACCAAAATGTCCCCTAAAGGGGCAACACCACCTTATTCTAGGGTTTATTTTATGTAAAAGTGAGTTTTAAGTGAATTGTTTAATATTATTTTGTTGCAAAGGGTAAGATAAGGGTTGTGGACCCCTTATATTATGTTTTACCCTTGATAATTTGGACAAAATATGTGATAGACATTTTGTATAAATAGAGATCATAAGATCTCAGTTTGAATCATATCTCTCCCATTTGGAGAGGCCTTGGACTCAAATTTTAGCTATATTTGGCTATTTGTATCTTGTTCTCTTGTGTGTGGCTATATTTTTTGGTTATTGGTTGGTGGAGGTATGCTCTAGCCTTGGAATGATTTTCTCTTTCTATTTTGGTGGTTTATCTTAGCATCTTTTCCTTGAATTGGTAAGAAAATATGCTTGTGTTATCATTTGTGTTTCAAGTCAAGGCTGATTGTTGATAGATCTAGGTGGGAAGTATAAGGGAATACACCCACACCTTAGCCTCCATCATAATTTTACTTAAGTATTATTTATTTAGTAAGGGTTTACTAAGAGAAGTATAAGTGCACACACCCTCTTAGTCTAAATCTTAGCTAGGGATACTTGCCTTGGGGAGTAAGACAATTTACACCCCCAAGGTAGGTAGTACCTATAGATTATCATTTTCTTGACTCCATTAACCCAACCATTAAAGGAATTATCCATCACTTGTTGCATTGGATAAATAAATTGTTGCCTTGGTAAATGTGAAAAGTTAAGGTTCTGAAGTTCTCTCACTTGGATTTTGTTCTTTGATCCCTAGGCTCTCTTGCCTCATTGAGGCGTCCTCTTTCACCCACTAAAAATTATTGTTTCTACAAAAATAAACTACATCCATTAGGTCTGCATAAATATAACTCTATAACCCTAGATAACTCCTAAACTAACACTAGGAATTTGCTATAACTTTTCCCTAACAAACTACTAACCCCAACACACTTTTTGAGCTAGTTTGAGGTGATTTCATTGGCTGATTTTTTGGTTATAAGGCTGGTTTTCTAAAACCATAATGATGATAAATATGTCTGCGGTAATATTTTTGTGAAATCCTTTCTTTTTTGTAAAGTCTTACTCTATCATTTGTTGAGTTGAACTAGCCTTTACTAGCTTGTCTCTTGCTTATTCAATTGGACTTTTAGCACTTATTTCACAACTCTTATTATATTTATATGCTGATATATATAACTAATTATTGCTGCAATTAGGGACAACAAGATTAAATTTCTTGTCCACCTAACATATTATATCATATACTTGGTTTTCATTATGTCTCGAGCAGGTATTTACTCTTGGCAGGTTACTCAAAGCATTGGAAACCCTAAGAAACCCTCTAGAATGATTTCCAAGTTCCTTTTTCCATATAGAAACTTGAAATTTAGGGGTATCCGTACACACGTCACTTTCTTTGTCTCAATCCCCCCTAGGTCAGCGATAATCCCCCCTTGAGGTGACTACCTCACCTCTAAAGTGACGGGAACACCTACCTAAGGTGACAGTGGGTAGGTTCTATCTAATTTGTTGCCATTTTAGTGGTTGGGTCGGGATTTTCCCAACCTACAACTTGTGCGATAACACTTTGAAACCATATTAGATTTTCATTAGTTTTGTTAACATTAGATTTACCATAGAATTTTTATCTTATTTTAATATTCAATAATCATATACTGAAATATATAAGTAGCAGATAAACAAGCGCATAAAGACACAATGATTTATCCCAGGAAAACCCTAAACTCGGGGAAAAACCCAGCCAAATTTTCTTAGAGAGAATATTCCAATACAACCATGAAAAGGCTCTAATCACAAGAGAAAACCAACAATGAATAACCAAATACTTATCTCTTCTTCTTGTCAAACCGTAGCAAGGGTTGAAAACTAAGTCACCAAAGAACTAGCGCAAGATAGGCACATCACTAGTGCACTACAGAAATGACACAACTAGTAAATGAAACTGCAACTGCTACTGCAACTGGCACGAAGAAACTAGGAAGCAACACACAACCTTAGTTAAATTATTCCATAGGTAGTGCACTAGAGACATCACCAAGAACCACCAAGAATATTCTTCCCCAAGTGGGGCGCACTCTCCAAGAGAACCAGAAACCAGAAATAGAGAAACCGCAGCTGCAACTGCCTAGTGCGCACTGCAGAAGGAGAACTGTGTGGTTCTACAAATGAACTGAACCAGACTTGTATTTATAATAATATGGGTGCATTTCTAGGGCCAAATTCTTATTCTAGGTGTTCAATTTACTTTATTAATTCTGAGGGCCGACTTCTCTTCATAGAAATTATATTTCCACTTTATTATTATTTCCTGTGGGCCTCCTTCTCTTCTGTGGTGTTCTATTCTACTTTATTCTTTTTCAGGGTGTTGTTCAACTATTCAATGGTCTTCCTTCTTGAAACATTCTTCTTCTCTAAGAAAATTTGTCTAGGAGGGAATATCGCCCACAACTACCAAAACATCAACACTATATACCCGTTTATATCTGACAAGTTTTCTTCCTTTTGGAAGAGGTAAAAGTGTTGATTTTTTTTATTTTCAGATATTGATAGTTATTTCCTTATGATTTCAAAATAAGATTTAATTTCATACCACTGTTATTATAGAATAACTATACACTGAAAATCTCAACTACAACAATGCAACGGAAATAACAAGATCTATAAATATTAACCATGCACAATAGACACAAGAACACAAGAGTGTATCCTGGAAAACTCAATCATTGAGAGAAAACCCAAAAACATTTCTTACAAGAATCAATTCAATAGTTCACAATATTACCACCATGAAAAACCAAACCAAGAGATATACAGATTCTGTAACACACCCGACCCCTAAATGTTCTTTTAAGGGGTGGGGCATCATAATTTAATTTTCCTTAGCTATCTGAAATCCTAATTCTGGGATCTCTATCATGTCCTTCTCATCTAGAAATCTCCAACCACTGCCTCCACACTCAAATCCGAGCTCCAGACTGGTAGATACGCTCTTCCCAAGTTCTTCCGATGTTTATTGGTCAAATGCCATGTGGCCCCCATGTGGATCCACCTCACACGTATTGTCTCCAAGTTCCTACATCCACGGTGGAAGTCCATCCACTGTCTAATCCCACAACTAGACTCAATATTCGTCTAAAACACATGCCAATGAGGAATTCAACGTTCAATGCTTCAGTGTCGAACACCCCTTTTTTTGTCTTTGCATGAAACCTCTGGAGTTCTAAACTCCCTAGGTATTGCCACGTATCTCTAGCCTTCGGGCCTGTTGGGAACATGCATTCTAACACCTCAAGTCTTTCAGAGTTCTGAAATCCTGAGGTTCCTAAAGGGTCGGGAGTCTCTCCACATGGCTCCGACCTTCATCCCTTTTGACTTATCCTCGACACCATACTCCAAACCTCTGGAGTCCCAAAGTCCTAGACTCTCGAAGGGTCCACTCTCGCACGTGGTGACGTATTAAATATGAGGGAGAATACAGGTGGGTCCCTCGTGATCCTCCTGGCAGATGGAACAAGTAGTGAGTGTCAGGTGTGATATGTGGACGAGGAAGTAATGACGCATGGCCCCTTCAGAGGGTGACACATGTCACGTATCAATGGGTCTATAGGTTATGCAATACGCATGAATCTAGGTGACACAGGACACATAAAATTTGGGTCCATGTCACCCTGGGTGACAACACTATGCCACGTCACTCCAGACTGATCATATTTCATGCCCTTCGATCTCACGACCAAGGTATGTCCACATAACCCTTGGATCAATGGCCTCTGCTGCTTCGTAACTTCGACGTTTAGGGGTTTCATGGTGTAAACTTCTCCTTTCTCCTAGAGTAGTCAATGCTGAATTGACCATGGGGTAGATACAATGATCATAGAGGGATATAATGTTTCCTCAAATCAATGGTCCCCATCACTTCGTCGCTTCGGCCTTCGGGGATTTGGACATGTAGTCTCCAGTTTTCTCCCACAGTAGGTCAGCGTCGAACTGACCACCATCTATATAAAACAATCACGAGTGGTCCTGAAGTCCCTTCGGATCAATGACTCTCATTAATTCATGACTCTGCTGTAAGATACTTGGCAGAGGGCAAGGGTGACATGTGTCCCAATCAATTAGCACCTCCTATCGAGGTCTTATTGACCCATAAAATCTTTGAAGGTTCCAAATCAGGATGACAAGTGGCTCGCCCACTTGGGGTACACATCACCTTTAGTGACATCAGATCGATACGTCACTCTAGCCTTCAGTGCTCTGACGATAACCTATTTCATCACCATCTCCATTCCCCTGGAGTGGGACTTTTCCGAAGTACCTAGTGCTACTCCCTCACTAGACTCGATCTAACGGCTGAGAGTGGCTCCCAGTGGATTCCCATATACATGCCTCTCATCAATTAGTAACTATGGTATTTGAAGTTTTTGATGCTACGACAACTCCATTCTACCGAAGTGGGACTTTGCCAAAGTACCATACGCGAAACCCTCCACTAGTTGATCGGATGGTCAAGAAGGGGACCCAACAGACTCCCTAGTTCAATGACTCACAAGATTTCGTGACTCTGGAATTCAGGTGTTTTTAATAGTTATGAAGTTTAACATCCCAGAGCTTCAAGCTCCCGGAGCTCCAAAGCCATTAAGAGCTAGCTCCTTTCAGACTAGCGCAGGGTTCCCAGACCCTGGTCATATGGACCCTTTGATGAATCTCAGGCTATAAGCTCTACTCTTAGCCAAGATTTAGTTAAGGCTGTGGGTGTGAGCCTATGGTCTCTTAGGATACTGGTTTGAAGGAAGCACCTTCTTAGTTCATAGAAATTTAAGTTCTGAAACAGGGCGGGGTAATATTGTGGAATTACCGAGATTGTGGCAGTCCCAAGAAGTCTTCTCCAACTATGAAAATGTGAGGTAATTCCCTGGGGAAAACACCTCGAGGGTCTTTCCGACCGGCCTAGAGGTCAATATTATTGCTTTACATCCAGTCAAACACAAGAGTTTACAGAAGGACAGTAAACACCATTATCATATATTGCATGCAAGGCACAAGTTATCACCTTTACATATAATCAAATCATGCAATTCAATTCTAGTATATAAGGCATAAAAATACTTATCTATTACAGTTGACCACCAACCATCTGACTGTGGGTGTTCTCCTTTCCACCCAACCATAGGCTCAGAGGAATTCATTCTTAGCACTCTGGCCACCCCCGTGCCAAGCCATGATATCACTAGGGAACTTTCTCAATTTATCATAGGTTCTTTCTTTGTCACGGTCTCTGCGAGGTTTATCATATGCCTCCTTAACATCAACCTCTCAATATCTTACTCGAGTCACGTTCTCCTGTAAGATTCTCAAAGATATTTTTCTCAGTTGGAGAGCCTCGCACGTTCTCCTCTCTTCTCTGTAAGTGATCTGGTGTCTCTCCTTCTCTTTGCAGAGCCTCTCCCACATGCCTCATCCTCGGTGTGTCTTCTCCCTTGTCTCCCCTTGCCTATATCCTCCTTGGAAGGTTATGGACCTGTCCTGTTCCTTCTATCAAAAGGAAACTCAGTTCAACTTGGGTCTACAGGACCCTGTGGTACTTTAGGCTAACAACTTCTTGTCTCCTCAGCCAGATCATGCTTCCATTCATGGGGGTGGTTGATTATTCAACCACTAGTACTTTCTTCATTAACTGATTTCTCTCCTTGGGATCTGGACGGGGGTTTATTATTCCCAACAAGGGAAATTTGGGGTCATTTGACATAATGAACCCTCTCTTATAATCTTCACATTATTTCCTATAGTGATATCATGGCTAGTACTTCAAGGCTTCATCCCCACTGTCAGTTATTGGAAATTCAAACAATAATACATTTACATTGTTCCCATGCCACAACATGGTAATCCTAATTAATTATTAATTACAAGTTGGGGGAAACATGGGTGTTACAATCCCCTCCCCCTTAAAAGGAACACCATCGTTGGTGTTCTTTCTCAGTAACACATGTCATGCCTTTCTCATTTAGCCATTTCAGAAGTCTTGACCTTCTTTCTCCGTCAGGTCCTTTTTCAGACTCTTAATCTTCGTCACCTGCCTTCAATAGTTCTTGTACAACATGCACATTAATCATAGTCTCATGCGAAAATATTTTACTTTTGCATAACATTTCTAGGAAAATTTCATAATCTAGCACAATACTTGTCTGCGCAGTTTGTGGATTTGTATCCACGTGATTGTCTTGTTATATAGGCTCATTTTTTTCCCTTGACATACCCATTGTGTGTATTATCCCAATCAATAGTTTACAAGAACTATCAGAGTCTCCTCTTCCTTGCAGTCACTCACCCTCCAGGCCCAAGCTCAGGAATCCCCTTGTTTGTTATACAGTTCCTCGGGTGATCCATCTTGCCTTTCCAAGGTTTTCTCGCACAAGAAGAATCCCAGAGACTTTATCGATCCTTACATTTGAGGCATCCCTCAGAATTTCTCTATCGAGGTGTCCCTCCAGCTTGTGTTACCTCAACACACATATTCCAAGCGATCATGGCTTACCACGGGGTTCTCATGGCTCAACAATGGCCTCCTTCATGATTTTCATATGGATAGCCTTCATCTGTCCTTTCTGGACAGATCTTTTCTTCTCACATGTATCACAAGTATACAAAATTCATGAGACATCATCACAATTCTAAATTTCATAATTTTATTACAAATCTGTCACCCACAGATTTTCCAATTTCTTCTTTTATTTTCATATTTGTTCCGCACAGAACCGGATTCACAAGAATGGGACTTCCCTCCCCATGGTAGTTTATCTCAACAGAAAATCGATCTTCCTTATGGGCTTGGAATATTTCCATATCCAAGACTCTTTCTTCCTGCAAGTCATTCTTTACACAACCAAACAAAATGTTAGTTTCTCATGTATATATATACATATAAAATGTCATCACAACCTTTCTTAACTTCTGCATTCGAACAATTGCACCACATCTATATAAACGTGGGAGGAAAACAAAAATCATCGCTTACCTATGCATCATTTCATCCTACCAAACCTTTCAAAATGTAATTCAAGTATCAATTGACTTTAATGAATGTGCCAACATTCGTGGCCACAGTCATACCCAATGCACCCTTGCATTGATTTCATTTTTTCCACACTTTATGACAAGCACTCTTCCATGGTGTGTTGGAGCTTATCCAAGCTCTTCACCACATCGCTTATTCATTCTTGTTCATTATTGAAATCAGACTGTGCTTGCTGCTACAGGTTTTTCATGATCCCAGGTCAGCACATATGAAACTATAAGTTTCTCTTGAATGCACCCAAGCATTCTTTCCTCGTTAGTAACCAAGGTACCCACACTCATGGAAACCCAAATTTGATTTCCTTTGACATTCATAGAATGTAAGTAAAATTTTTGGAAGGTACTCCTTCCTCAATGGAAGGTCCATCGTCTTCCCTTCATGCAAACATGCATTTCCTCAAAGCAATTCCATGCAATGTGCTATCTATGAGCACCTTTATTCCCATAGAAACAGTCCTCGCGATCACAATCTAACGCAAAGTGCTAAAATCTATCTTCCTTGACTGGCCCGAAGGAACTCCATTTTCTCTCCATGTGACTGAGAGTTGTGACCTCGGTTCTATTCTTTTCAAGCCCTATCCTTTCAGCTCACATGTCCAGGCACTATGATCCTGGCTAAATCCCTTGTCTGCAAATCGATGGTGTAGATCCATCTTCCCCTATATCCAACAACTGCAAGAGATTGTGGAACCTCAACTAACTCGTGGTTTAACTCTCCTCCCAATCTCCACATTGAATATGGTTTGTCCAATCTACAATTGGATCCCAAACTCCAAACAATGCTATATTGAATTTAAATTACGGGTACAGGTCTTGACGTTAACCTGTGTGCATATGAAATCTTTACAATGATCGTGGGCCATCGATCTTAGCCCTAGATCGATTTTAAACCACACGATTTCCATATAATAATAATTCCAACACAGAAGTGTTTGAAAAAGAATTTAGATTGAGAACAGAGCTTTGATTTGCTAAATTCAACCACAAAACCCAATCACAGTACGATTTTTACGTGACATTAACACGTGGGTTCCTTGCAGGTTCTCCCACCGAGCGTTCAAAGATCGGTGGTTCACAGTGATTGTGGAACCCAAATATGCTCGCTCTTTATCGGAGAGTTCAATCTCTGCAATCTAAAAAGTGCTCGCCTGACTCTTTTAATCATGGTCATTGATCATCCACCCCTACGAGATCAACAGTGTGGGTTGATTACGGGCCATGAACTAGTACGTTAGTTAATTTCACCTTTGTGTCCCACAATGATCCCCGACTGTTGATCTAATCGAACGACTGATGTTTGATTCGTTAAATCCAGTGGATATTGAAGCCGATTTGACGACTGCGATCGGTCTTCCCTCCGATGAACGGCTCACATTCATCTCCTCTGTCAGGTTCTTGATTAACCTAATTCGATCAGGGTTTTCTTCCTGAATCATACTCTACTTGGGTATCTGTGGCATACATATTCCTTTCAAAAATTATGTGCATAACGTTAAGACGATAAAACATTTTCAGACATGTCCTAGCACATCTTTATGCACTTCATCACATTATCCTTAATGTTTTCATGAGTGCAACACAAAAAAATATCGATTGTTTCTATAGAAATACGACCATCATCACTATGGTGCCAAAACATTTACTTTCATCCGTGTACCATCTCTCTCATCCTAGAGAAAACATAATATTCAAAAAGAAAATAATTGAGGGCTCTCCCCTTCTTCCAATTCTTTCTACACCACCTGTGTAATGTTACTAAGCCAAAAGCAATTCTCAGAACACTAATTTTTTACTTTTGTTATGTTGTTCATGTGTTTGCAGGTATATCTGTAAGATGTGCATGGATTATTCAATGTTGATAGACCAATAGATATGAAGCATACATTCATAAACAATACAAGAGATACAAGAACACCAATAGAGAATCAAAATTTCAGATCTTACCTTTATTTAGATAGTAAGAAGCCTCTGTATACAAGAGAACTGCAGATCTAGGATCAAGCCCCAGTAATAAAAAAAGGGGCTTCTAGCCGATAAAATAATAAGAACCATACAACAAGAATGCCTCTGAAAGGCTATAATAGAAGAAATCCAAGCCTCCAAAGGCCACCAACAAGTAGATCTGATTGAAGATGGAAGAACCTGATCAATGCACTGCCAAACCTCCTCAACTGGATGAGTTGCACCATGCTCTGGATGCTGCCAAACCCTCAAATTTCATCATACCCTCTCTTGGCCTCCAAATCCTCCAAAACTCGCTCAGAATGTATATCGGGTTACTAGAAACCCATAGAATCGATCTCAAGTTGATCTGAGCAATGATGCTCCTCCAAATGGTCAATCCCTAAACTAGATTGCGCCCTCCCTAGTTTGATAAAGTCAAGAGGGTACGTTTTCACCTCTAGGGACCTCCAAATGCTATCAGACTCTGTCATATCATATATTGGGCCACTGCTACCATGATACTGAAGTCTCAAACCAAACTATGAAGATATGACCCTCCAAACACTGAAAATACCTTTATGCAAGACCTCCTCTTCCTCTTGAATGCATGCCTAGCTCACATAAATAAAATACAAGGATAAAATCCTATGGAATAGACCAGGAATGATACCAAAGACCCTCTGAAGAGAACCCAGGTGCAAGATTTCCCAAATGCCTCCTACTTCTTGCAGATCGAACTAGAACCTCCAAGATGGTGCGCCCCCTAGCTGGAAACCCCCCTAGGTTGTGCCCTAACCTAGTGATTGCTTGTAGAACCAACCTGAAACACTTTAGAATGGTGTGGGAGGATTATTTCACCTCCGGGACCAATCCTGGATCAAGCTAGGTGGGATCTTTCACCACCGAGTTTATCTCTAGGGTTTTAGACTCAAAACCCTCAAAACGGATTGTGCTCAAGAGCTACAATGAAAAAATGATAATAATCCAGAATGAATATGGAGTGTGCCCTGCCATTTCATTTATAACTACATTCTATTCCTCCATTGAGTTAGTTTTACCCTTAGGGTTAACTCTTAACCTAACTCATCCTTTCTATTTCTTTGTTGAGTTACCCTTTTTCCACAAAGTCAACTTATCTTTAGAATATTACAATTTATGGTTGACTTTGTCCCCAATATAACTGAGACTATAGTCTAGTGGGGAAATCTAGACCACTTAATCTCTCCAACCCTCTTCATCAAGAGGTGGGGGACATTACAGTCTCCCTTGCTAGAAATTTCTTTCCCACAAGCAATTATGAACCTATCTCCTGGATCAACTTCTCTCCTTCCCACGTGGCATCCTCCATAGGTAGGTTATTCCACTTAACCAAAGATTCTCTGATGCTTCTTTTCCTTAGCTTCCTCTCCCTGACTCCCAGTATATCCTCTGGTATCAGTACCAACTGTCGTTCTTCATCCATGGGTGGCAATTCCTCGATAGGAGTGATGTGATTGTTGATGGCCCTCTTCAAAAATGAAACATGAAAGACATTATGTATTATGTTTCCCTGGGATAGATCCAACGCATAAGGTATGACCCCTACCCTCCTGCTGAATCTGTATGGACCAAAGAAATGAGGTTGAAATTTTTTTGCACCACTTATTTCAATTGATGTCTACCAGTATGGTTGGAGCCTCAAATAAACCAAGTCTCCTACCTCAAAGGTGTGGTCAAATCTATGCTTGTTTGCCTATACCTTATGTTGATTATGTGCCTTATGTAGGTGATCCTTTAATTCCCTGAGGATGTACCAACTCTACTGAATCCAGTCCTGAACCATGGGAGCCATGTTGTCACCGAAAACAATCTCTACAAAGGAGAGAGGGTCATAATTGTATAAGGCCCTAAATGGAGGCATACCAATGGAAATATGGTAGGTGGTGTTGTAATAGTATTCCCCCAAGTGAATCCATTTGACCCAAGCCTTTTTTTTCTTGCCACATAGTTTCTGAGGTAGCCTTCAACCCATTTGTTGACTATCTTTGTCTGACCATCCATCTGTGAGTGATAACTAGTATTAGGTGTCAAGGTCGTACCTACTAGTTTGAAGAGCTCCTGCCAAAAAGTGTTCGTGAACCTGTTATCTCGGTCAGTCACTATGGTTTTGGGAAACCCATACAATCTGAAAAATTCCTTGAAGAATAGGTCTGCAATCTGTGTTGCACTGAAATCCGTGGCAATGGCAAAAAAGTGTGCAAACTTCGTCAACCTGTTCACCACTACGAAAATGAAATCCTTGCCCTATACCTTGGGCAAGCCTGTGATGAAATCCATGGATATGCTCTCCCACTTCTACTCTGGAATGGGAAGTGGCTATAGTAGTCCTGTTGGGTGAGTGTTCATCTTTGTTGGCCTGGAAAGTGTTTCACTCCTTGATATGGTTCATCACATCTTCTTTTAGACCCTTCGGACACAGGCGCGAGATACCTACACCTACAAATCCTCGCTCTCTCACAGGATCGATCAAAAATCCCCTTTCACTGAGACGAAGCGGCTCCTTGGATTCCCTCGGGAATCACTACTGCAAACCCGATCCACAGGTCCTTCTTTCCCACATGGCCTTCTGCTCTTAACCATGGTTGTCCCCAATTCAGTTTTGGGGTTCGGGGTTTTGTCCTTCTTGATGTCAAGAGTCACTCTCCTCTCAATTCCCCAATCACCGATGAGACAAATTTCTGATGCTCCCCTTTTCCTCAGCCCCTTCTAGCTGTGTTGCTGGTCCACATGACCTATCTTCATATGACCACAGTCATAGGCTCCTATCGAGATTTTGGTCTTTGCGATGTCGAAATACATTCGCCCATGGAACTCGTGATTCCTCGAATCCCGACTTTAACTTCAGCTAGCCCTCCTAGCTCAGCCCTTGGTCCACATGACCATTACTCCATGACCTCAACCTTATCCTCGTCAGGGCTATGGGGTTTCAAATGCTAAAATGCATTTGCCTATGGAATTCCCGATCATCCAAATCCCGACTCTCCGCTATATTGACAGCTGACCCCTCACAACGGCATTGTCCTCCTCCTCTGTTGTGCTGACAGCTGGCTCCCATTCATCGGGGTATCGCGTTTCGCGATTCCAAAATGCCAAAACCACTTGTCTACGGGATCCCTGATATCCCGATGGCTCAAATGTCGATCAACAACTTCCTTGTTGGTCTTTCCCCAATGGCGCCGAATTCTGCCACGCGTCCTCTCTGATGGACGGTTCCGATCTGTCCAGGATTTTGAGACTTATGATGTCCCAGTTCTTTCGACCTCAGGAACCCCGATTTCTCGATGGTCAATATCTCGACTCTCCACGGATTTCTGACACCTGTCTCCCCAACGGAGGGCTCAGATTATTCCGGGTAATTCCCCATGGAAATTCCTGATCACATGTTCACGGGAATGCCGATATCCCGATGCGCCAAAGTACCGATGGGTGCTTGATCTCTGCCACGTGTCACCACTAACGAACGGCCCTGATCTTCCCGGTGGCTACGCCTCGTGTAGCTCCTGTCCAATCCAATGGCTGACGGGCACCTTCTCAAGATCTGACGGCCCAGATCCTTTATCCTTGTGCGCTTGCTCCAGAGGCTAAACTCCGAGCATCTTCTCCCGATCCTAAGGCTTACGGGATTTCTGAGTGAGATCTAATGGCTGTCGATCTCCTCCTTCTGTGCACTCCTCCTGAGCTCCTCCTGGACGTCGAAGTCAACAGTCCAGATCCATTTCCCAGCCGATCTGATGGCTGCTATTGCTCCGTCCTGAGCTTATGCACTCCTTCTTCCCAGACTTGGAAGAATTTCCAAAATCCAAAGGCCCCGACCTTTGCTCCTTTTCTGCTATACGAACTCCTCACTTTGAGTTCTCAATTGCGCGTGTAAAAGCGTTGTTCCTCCTGAGCTTCTGCAAACACTCAAACCCCTAAGGGACTTTATCTTTCTTCTCCCACAAATAGAGAAATATGATGCCCTATGGGCTGTCCTTCTGCCTTAAGCAACCTCTTGCTGGGCCTTTCAGGGTGTTCAACAACCCTGTGAAGATCCTCTCAGTGGATTCTTCCTCTAAGTTCCAGAACTCAAAGAGTTCTCTTCACTTCTTTGCCTATCTGCACACTTCCTCGATGCCCTCTTGGCGGAGTATCTTCTCCACAGAACGTTCAGCAGTTCTATCCCTTCTGTGCACCCTTTGCATTAGCTCAATGCCCACCTGGCAGAGCTTCTCAGAATCCTCAGTGATTCTGTTTCCTCTGCGAACTCCCAGTAGAGTTCCTTCCTTCGTGCACTCCTTGCACTGGCTCAATGCCCACCTAGCAGAGCTTCTCAGAATCCTCAGTGATTCTGGTCCTCCCTTCTGAACTCACAACAGAGTTCCTCCAACTGCACCATGTGCTTGTGCTCAATGCCCACTTGGCAGAGCTCTGCTATGAGTTCTGTCTACAACTGTGTTTCTCCTACACAACCTTGCCTCCAAGATATTCAGCAACCTTGAGGTCTTATCTTGATTTGTTGACTCCAGTTCCTGTGTCGTAGCACGTCTTTTCCTGACTCCGCAGAGTTCAGAAGTGCATCCTCTGTGCACTGGTATTTAGAGACCACAACACTCTGTCATGCCCTCCTAACATGAAACCTCAAAGACCTTCAACCCTGGAAATCAAGAACTCTTGCAAATGCCTAACATACATCTACAACACATAAAAGAACACACACAGACATTCATTCAACACAGAAATATAGGAAAAATTGCTCTGTTATATTAACAATGGCAAATGCCTGTAGTTACAATGGTGTTCCTGAGCTCTCTCTGGCTCTTCTCAACCTCTACCTTGAATCTACTCATACAACCTTTACCACTTCTACTACCAAAATGAGATCTAAAAATCTCTTTTACCTGAGGGGCTCATCGAGCACTTCCCTCCAGATTCAACTACCCTATTCAATTACATTGAATGGGCTATCTAGTCCGTTATCGGATCTAGATCTCAGTCATTACACACATTAAAGGTCGATCTACCTAATGCCTGCAAAAAGGCACGACTCTACAGCTCACCAGCTTAAAACATTAATTACATTCAATTTCAAATTCAAATGAGGCTGCGCCTCTCTTTTAGCATGCGATTTGAATTCGCTGGTGTGGCTGGTTGGCTAGCTGGCTGACGTGGAGAGATGCTCCTATATCACCTTCCAAGAAAATCTCTCCTGTACATGTCTGTATGTCTTGACGATCCCCTAGTGCCCTGCTACTGGTGAATCATGGCATGCCTATAACACCTTGGCCTTGAAGGCTGATTCGAGAACCACAAAAATTTGTTCCTTGTAGTAAATGATGTCATCCATAATCCAGAAATTGCCATCTATCACCTGCCCATCCATTACTTCACAAGAAAATTTGTTCTTTGAATACTCCACCAAGAGGTGGGCCTTCCAATCTACTAAAATATCGTTCATGGCATAAACCAATGGTCTCCTGGACAAAGAGTCTGCTACCAAGTTATTCTTCCCTTTGAAAAATTCTATGTTGAAGTCATAGGCTTGTATCTTGCTCACCCACTTATGTTTCCTTTCATTCATGTCCTTCTTCTCTAGGAAGTACTTGAGGCCATTGTGATCTGTCCTCACAACAAATTTTGTTCTAACTAAATATTGTTTGAACTTAGCCAATGCATGCATGATGGCCAACATTTCTTTGTCATAGATTGTGTAGAGGAGCTCATGACCTCTCAACTTTCAGATTTCATAGACAATTGGGTGCATGTTTTGCATTAGTACGGATCCAATGCCTACCCCTGATGTGTCACACTCTACTGTGAAGGGTTGTGTGAAATATGGAAGTGATAATACCGGGCATGTACTCATTACTTTCTCCATTTTTTCAAATGTGGCATGTGCTTCTGGGTTCCATGTGAAGGCTCCTTTCTTGGTCAAATTGGTCAAAGGTGCACAAAGTTGAGAAAATCCTTTGACAAACCTCCTGTAGTAGCAACAAATGCCCCAAAACCCCTTCAGCTCAGTGAGTGTCTTTGATGTGGGTCAATCGATGATGGATTGTATATATTCTTGATGTACTTGTACCCATTTTACTCCAATAATGTGTCCTAAGTAAAGGACCTCTGTCATCCCAAATTCACATTTAGGCTCCTTTTCATACATGGATTGCTCCTCCATGATAGTCATAATTTGTTCCACATGTTGAAGGTGTTCCTCCCAAGTCTTTTTGTAGATCAGTAAATCATCAAAGAAGACTAATAATAAATTCCTTAGTTGCTTGTTGAACAAATGATTCATGCATGATTGGAAAGTGGTTGGTGCATTAGTCAACCCAAAAGGCATGAATAGAAACTCATAATGTCCATAGTGACATTGGAAAGTAGTCTTGGAAATGTATTTCTCCCTCATTTTAATTTGATAATAGCCGGAGCACAAGTTAATCTTAGTGAAATAGACTACCCCATGGAGCTCATCCAATATCTCATCAATCTGTGGGATGGGGTATTTGTTTTGGATGGTCTTATTGTTTAGGGCCTTGTAATCAATGCACATCTGCATTGTTCCATCTTTCTTTTTTACTAGCACTACTAAATATGCAAAGGGACTAGAGCTCGGCCTGATGTGACCCATATCCAACAATTCCTTGATTTCCTTTTCAATTTTGTCCTTGTACTTCTTGGGGATCCTGTAAGGAGTGGTGATGACATGTTTCTCTCCCTCCTCTAACTCTATGATGTGCTCGAACCCCCTATCTAGTGGTGCTCCTGATGGTATAGGATCAAAGACCTTACTGTGCCTATCCATGATCTTCTTGATCTCTGGTGCGTAGTGTGTTTCCCCCTTTTTCTCCACTTTGACTGAAATTCTTCATTTTGTTGTATAATCAATGTCATCTCTCTTGAAGATGGCCTCCATGCACTTTTTTGTCACCACCCTTGGTGTGTTTCCCGTCACACCCCTGAGGACCACCTTCTTCCTTGTTTCTTCTATGAAAGACATTTCCATGTTTTTGTATTTTGTGGTAATTGGACCCAATTTACTAAGCCATTATACTCCTAGGATGATGTTGGTGTCTGGAATATCCATCACATAAAAATAGTTTGCCAACTCATGCCTTCCCAAGGTGAGTTTCGTCCCTGGGATGTACCTATCACAAGGAATGGTACATCCACCTGCTACCTCCACATGAAATCCCTCAAATTCTACTCTCGGTATGTGTCTTCTTTGCAGTAATGCTAAGTCAATGAAGTTGTGTGAGGCACCTCCATCAATGAGGACTGAAACCTTCTACCCCTATAACACCCCTCTCATCCTGAAGGTGTTGAATTTTGGTGCCCCATTGATGGATGCAATGGTTACCTTCTCATCTGTTGTAGGGTCATGACCAACATCCTCTTCTTCTGTCTGTCCTGGAATTTCACCCTCCATGTTTTGTATGTAGCTGAAATCCTCATCCTCATCATATGATATCACCTCAATATAGTGGGTTTTTCCCTTACCCATGCACTTGTGTGTTGAGTCCCATGGTTCCTTGTAGGTGAAACACAACTACTTCCTCTTCAACTCCCTCCTAGTGGGCTCATTCATCTTGCCCCTTCCTTGATCAAACCCCCTTGGGTCTCTCCCCCCTTGGTTAATAGGAGCCTTTTCTCTCTACCCCCTTGATTGGGAGGTCTAGCAATGAATCTCATCTTAGCTGCCGACCATAATTTTATGGTCTTCCATATGGCATCATGAAAGTTGGTAGGCTTAAAGGCATTGAACCAACCTCTCAAGGGTTCCATCAACCCTTATGTAAAAATAATCATGAGTCTCTCTTGAGAGACGTCCTGTACCATCACTGCCAACCTATGGAACTCCTCTATGTAAGCCTCCAGTGATCCCGTTTGTCTGAGCTGTGTGAGCTCCCTAAAAGGTAGCTCTGGATCCCCCTTGTCAAATCTGTCAATGAGCCTCTGTGTGAACTCTATGTAAGATGTAATTTGATTATGTCCCAATGCGGTTAACCCATGATAATACCAATCATGAGATTTTCCATCTAAGTACATGGTGGGAAATTTGATGGAATCCATCTCTCTCATGGGGTTAAGTTGTAAGTAGGTATCCAACTTCTGCACCCATGGTTGTGTTGTCACCTTAGTAGATCCATCAAAATAAGGGATCTCTATTTTTCCTGCCCTACGCTCAAGTTCATAGTTGGGCCTATGATATTGTTTCAGTTTGCCCAAAAATTTGATTCTGCAATACTGATCTAATGTGACCTATCTCTGAAACCCTGCACTTAAGGCATGATACTCCATGGCATACTGGTCAAAATTATCCTCAATCTCATCCTCATAGTTATGTTGTGGTTGATTATCCAAGAATGTAGGTAGATAGGGTCTAGGAGTGGACCTGTTGTATGTCTGTCCTAGTGGTGCACCTCCTCCATAGCTCTGTCCCTCAGTGTGATAGTGGGGGATGTGCTCCTGCTGCTATCTAGTCCCTCCCTGAGATCCACTAACTTCTATGTTGGCATATATTTCTGGACCCTTTCCTCCATGAGTCATCTGCATCAGGAGTTGTGATACCCTCTCCTAGCTTTCACTTACCTTTCTTAGAGATTTTGTCATATCTACCTGTCCCCTACATATCGTTTCCTGGTTCTCTTGTAGATGATGTACCAGGGTTCTCTGTGACACGTTTATGGAGTGTTGCAACTCCTTAGCGAATCCTACTAGATTCTGTGGCTCACTTTCCTCACCTGATCCTTCCATTTCGGCCTCTGCTTATTGTTGGATTACCTAGAGGGGGGGTGAATCGATAATAGAGAAATTTAATCCTTTTTAATCGTATAATCCAAGTGTTATATCAATGTAGCATTATCATCCAATAACTGCAGAGTAAATAATCAATGAACAAATTAACAATCATACACATACATAATACATCGGTGTTTTACGTGGAAACTCAAAGTAAGATAAAACCACAAAATGTTTTTTCTTATATGTCTTGAAGAATTACATTCATTGGAAGCACCAACTTCCTTTGTTTTCCAGCTACAAATGGAAGGAGGCTCCATCCCCCTTTTTTCTCAGGCTACAACTTGAAGGAAGCTCCAACTCCCCTATTCTTTGGCTACAACCAGAAGGAGGCTACAACCCCCTATGTTCTATGGCTACAACCAGAAGGTGGCTACAACCACCTGTCCTTGCCTCGTCCAACTACCCTAAAGTAGAAGTAGAATGATGGAACCACTGTCACACTATCACTGTGATATATACCATTGTAAACCTATACCAATAAAATTGAACCATTCATCAACCTTGCATCAACCCGTACCTCAACCTGTAATCAACCTGTACCATAAATAGGTGCATCAACCATGCACCAACCTGCACCAAACAACCTGTAATCAACTTGTACCATAAACAAGTGCATCCAACCATGTACCAAGTATGTACCAATCATGTGTCAACTACTCATCAACTATGACTCATAAATATGTACCAACATCATCAACTATACACCTCA
>JZKD02S2183782.1:619776-631309 GCA_000966675.3 Picea glauca
ATCAACTATGACTCATAAATATGTACCAACATCATCAACTATACACCTCATGTATGTGCCAACTCATCAACTACTTGTCTCAACCATGTACCCAACATGTACCTTAACCAAAATCAGTCATCAATTTCATCATCCAAATATTATTTATAACTCTGTAATAGACCTGGTGTATATGATCATGTACCTGCAAACCTTCCTTAACTTTCACAACAAGAGACTATCATTTTCATCAAACTTTCCTTTAGTCTCACATGAATAGTTTGGGATTAGTCAACAACCCTAAATTGAAATAATTATAACTATGTACCTGTAATCAATAAAGATATGAAATTAGTATACAATGTTCTTCAAATTTTTTTATGCAATTCCACCAGGTGTCACTACTTGGAACCTCTCATAAAAGGATTTATAGAAAAAATGGCATACCTTGCTGAATTCTGGCTTATTCTAGAGGACGACATTGTAGAGCGTGCGCCACACATAATATTTTTTGAATGGATCTAAAAATGTTACATAGAATACTACAAAATGTAATCTAACCAACACATTTAGTCTTACTGAATTTGGATCTGTTATGAAGAAGTTATGACGTTTTTACCTGAAACACCTGTTTTAGACTAGTTTTAGGACTAGCCACAAACCTTATTTTCCACGGAGTGTAACTCCAAAAATACAATGACCCACAAGTTGAATTGTTTACTACAGATAATTGGATATGTTTCCTCAATGGCCTATCAATTTCATGGTCTGAATCATTCTAGAAAAAAACGTTATTTCGAAAATGGTGAGATGACCTGTAAATAACATACCTTAGAAAGCATCATCAAAAGAATTTATCCTCCCTTGAATTTTGGCCTTCTTTTCTTCACCTTCCCTCTGAAATTTGGCTTATATATCCTTTGGTTACATCAGTCACCTATATATATTCAATATGCTCAAGTGTGATGTGAAATGAGAGAGCCTTGCTTCTTATTTATACTCTCCAAGTAGCTTCCTTAAAAGAATCTTCTAGGTCACTTAACCCACTTCTAGGTCACCTAACCTATTTCTAGGTTACTTAACCCATTTCTAGGTCACTCAACTTATTTCTAGGTCACTTAACCTATTTCTAGGTCACTTAACCTATTTTCCTCATTCTTAGGGTTAACCACTTTCCATAATTAGAAAGTTCTCCATTTCTTTGTCATTTAAAAATTCCTCCTTGACTTTGTCACCTCACTTTATAGTCTTCTTTGATTTTGTCACTTCACTTTATTATTTAAATAATCCTCCTTGACTTTGTCACTTTTCTTTACCATTTAAATAATAATTTCTTCTTTGCAAGCTCTTTGACTTCTTTGACCTTTTGGGGCTTCCAGCCTACATATGAGGGTCCTCCAACTTCGTAAGGCCATAACTCTCAAACCATGAGGATTTATGTGACGTTGAACATACCACCAGAAATGGCTTGAAATGTACTATCCATATAGAATAGTATTACCTGCAAATATATCAAAAATCATACCATTATACATGAAACAACCTTGGGTCCATTACCCAAACCTTTGTGCTACTGGAATTCGTTACTGGACTGTCTTCAAGGGTTGACATCAATGAAAACCAACCTTAATCAACAATATCCTCCTTTAGCATTGATGACGACACTCTGATGCAATACTGAAATCATTTCATGCAATACTGAAGTCATATCACTCATGCTCCCCCTGGAACCATGCCTCTATCCTCTGCATCTCTGTGACCATTTCTCCCCCTGGAATCATTCCTCTATCCTCTGTATCTGATGAATCTCTCCCCCTTTGTCATCAATGGAAAATGTATCTTTCCATCCGGAGTTGCTCCCCCTGAATGAACTTTCCTCTTCATGGTGCTTCCTCGTGTACATCTAAGACCTACCAGATAAGCATTCAAAATCATTCATTTTGGAGTAGAAATAACTCCGAGTCTCTAGAAAATATACTCAAAGGCTTCCCGTGGAAGTTGTTTTGTAAATATGTCTACCACTTGTTCTTTTGTGCCCACATACTCAACTCCGATGTTATTTTCTACAACCTATTCCCGTAAAAAGTGATACTTGATTGGAATGTGCTTCATCTTGGAGTACATCACCGGGTTCTTTGAGATACTGATGGCACTTGTATTATCACAATATATTGGAATGGGCTCATCATACTCAACCTGTATATCTATCAAAGTTTGTTTCATCCAAATAACTTGTGTACAACATGTTGTTGCTGCAATATACTCTGCCTCGGTTGTAGATAGATATACTGATGATTGTTTCTTGCTTAGCCATGATACTAAACACTCACCCAAGTAGAACGATTCTCCAGTGGTGATTCGTCGGTCATCAATACAACCTACCAAATCTGAATATGTGTAGGCAATAAGAGATAGATCCTTTCCTTTTAGATACCATAATCCAAACTCTTCAGTTCCTTTGAGATATCTGAAAATTCTCTTCACTGCTAATACATGTGATTCCTTTGGTGCTGCTTGAAATCGTGCCACTTGTCCAACTACCTACATTACATCTAGTCTGGATGTTGTCACATATAGTAGGTTTCCAATCATTGACCTGTATTGCCTCTGATCTGTAGACTTTGAATCATCATATTTTCTTAACTTTCAATTGGTTTGCATGGGAGTGATAACTGGTTTGCAATTTCCATTCTGAACCTCTTTAACATTTCTCTGATATACTTGGTTTGAGAAATAAAAATTCCTTGGTTTCTTTGACGTATCTGAAGTCCCAGAAATAAGGATATTTCTCAAAGTAATGACATTTCAAATTCATTATGCATATCCTTTGCAAATTTCTAGCTTAACCTATCATCATCACTATCAAAAATAATATCATCAACATAAACTTCAATTAATAAAATATTACCTTGACTTACCTTGATGTAGTGGTTGTTGTCTACACTTCCTTTTCATAACCCTGCTTGTTGTAGATATTTATCTAGTCTAGAGTACCATGCTCTAGGATCCTGTTTTAGACCATACAAGGCATTCTTAAAAATGCACACATAGTCTCCATTCTCTGACAACTGAAATCCTTCTGGTTGTTCAATGTACACTTCTTCTTCAAGTTCCCCATCCAAAAAATTTGATTTTACATCCATCTGATACACTTTAATATTTTTGGAGCATGCATAAGCTAAAAGCAATAGGATTTCTTCCATTCTGGCAACTAGGGCAAATGTATCTTCAAAGTCGATTCCTTCAAACTGTGCATATCCTTTACATACCAATATAGCTTTGTTCCTTGTAACCTGTCCATCTTCATTCAATTTATTCCTGTATACCCACTTTGTGTTGATCACATTCATATCCTTTGGTATTGGAACCAAATCCCAAGTGTCATTTTTCTCTATTTGATCCAATTCTTCATCCATGGATTTGTTCCAAAATTCATCCTTGCTGGCCTCTCCAAAATATATTGGTTCAATCATAGATGTGAGTTCTAGGTGTGTTTGTTCTGGTGAACAGATTCTTCTTATACTCTCAACTCCTACGTCTTTGTTTCAGATAATCTGATCTGAAGGATGATTCTTTTGTACTCGTCTGCTAGGTTTCTTTGGAGGCACTTGATGAACTTTCTCTTCTACTTCTATCAGATTCTCTTTATCTTCCTCTTCTACTTCCTTTTCATCTTCTGCTTCTTCTTCGAAAAGTTGTTCCATTGATTCATTTTCTTCTTCCTTTGATTCTGGTCTGCCTGTTTCATCAATTGTTACATTGATGCTTTCTACAACTTTGTTCAATATCATATTGTAACACTTGTATGATTTCCTTGTACTTTAGTAACCAACAAGTACTCCTTTGTCCATAGGAGAGTCAAACTTTCCCATTTTGCCATCTTCTCTTTTGATGTAGCATTTGATTCCAAAAACTCTGAAGTGCTTCACATTCGTTGGTCTTCCTTTCCATAGCTCTTAGGGAGTTTTGTAAGTGTTGTTTATGAGCATTACTCTGTTTTGAATGTGAATTGTTGTATGTGCTACCTATGTCCAAAATGTATCTATTAAATTGGAATCCATTAGCATTGTTCGAGCCATTTCATGTACTATCTTGTTCTTTCTTTCAACAACTCGATTCGGTTGAGGTGTCCTAGCAACGGAGAATTTCCTTTTTATTCCATGACTTCTGTAGTAGTCCATAAATTCCTTTGAAGTGAACTCGCCTCCATTATCAGGTCTAAAGCATTTGATTTTTGAATCCATTTCATTTTCAACCATTTCCTTGTAGATCTTGAAGTTTTCAAAATCTTTTGACTTATTCTTGAGAAAGAAAACTCCAGTCATTCTTGTATAATCATTAACTAATAACATGAATTATTTATCACCTTTTAAACCCTTTGTTGTATTTGTTCCAACTAGATCAATATGCACAATTTCCAGTGGTCTTTTCATTGAATATTCCTTTGATTTGAACCTGGTCTTTGTTTTCTTTCCTTGTTGACAATGCTTGCATAAAGTGTTGGTTAGTTTTGTGATCCGAGGAATTTCTCTGACTGCTTCTCTTTTGTTGACTTTGACAAGGTTATTAAAATGTATGTGACCCATTCTTCTATGCCATAGCCAAATTTTATCTTCCTTTCCTAGACAACACTTTTCATTTCCAATTTCACTTAATACATATATGTTGCTTGAAGTTCTCACAGCTGTAGCAATCAATTTTCCTGAACCTTCTTTTTTTATCTCGCACTTTTGTGAGTCAAAAGTAACTTTATGACCTTGGTCACATATTTGACTCACACTTAGAAGATTATGTTTCATATCTTCTACTAGTAGAACATTTTATGCCTTGGTATTCTTGTTCCCAATTTTGACTGTTCCTTTTCCAATGACTTTAGCTTAATCATCATTTCCGAAGGAGGCTGGTCCATCTCTTTCCTTTTGTAATGTAAGAAACCTGTCTCTATCACCTTTCATGTGTTTTGAATAGCCATTGTCAACATACCAACCATGTTTCTTCTGCTTAGCTTGTAGAGTGAGTGTGCATTCTTCATTGATGTACTTATCCTGCTTTCTTATCCATGTCCTTTTCTAAGGTTCAAGTCTGTGACTATTTTTATTTTGTTGCGGTTCTCTAGGAGGGACTTTAATTCTTCAATATTTGACCATGTGTCCAAAATTGTTACATTTGTAACATTCCACTTCAATGCTCAAAGATTCAAACCTGTTGTAACTTCTTCTATGTGATTCACTAGGCTTTCTTGGATAACCCCTTTGTGTATGAATTTCAAAGTTGTTTGTGTTCCTATTGTTAGCTCTGGAATTCACAACTTTATGTCCAAACTTATTACATGCATAACATAAACCAAAAAAGATAGTTTGATACCTGGGAGTTGAAGATCTTTTGAAATGAGGTACTCTTATAAATTCGTCTTATTCCTGAGGCCTATATTTCGATTGTTGATTCTGAAATATGAATCTTCTCGATGGAGGAGTTTTCCTGTAATCTTCCTTGTAGATCTTCCTACCCCCCCTTGATTGTTTCCGCATAGCTTTTTGGATATGTTTCTTGCTATGTTGTTTTGGAGTTTGATCCTTTTTTTGTCTGATTGTATCCAAGTCTAGACTTGTCATGATGAGATTTTTTATTGTTGATAATTTCATCCAAAACTTTTGAGTTGTTCTGCATATTTTTCTTTTGAAGATCCTTTCTTAATGTGACAATCTATGCTTCCAAATTTCCAATGATCTTGTCTTTTTCTTCTAGTTATTCTTTGAGTGATTCTTCAATTCTTTTATCTTCTTCTATTTGAACCTTCAAATTTATGATCATTTGTTCTAGTTCTTGAGTGTATTCTTTCTTGTCTAGTTCTTCTTGTAGTTTCTTTCTTTTTATTCTTTTCTCTTCTGACAACTTCTATGGCACATATTAATTTCTCTCGGTAGTCAACTTCTGCCTCTTCAATTTCTCCTTCAACTTCTTCATATTCTTCTTCGACTTCTTCATATTATTTTTCGGAGTCTTCTTTATTAGAGTCTTCTACTGCCAATAATAGAACTCTTTATGTCTCACTATCACTGACTTCATCTTCATCTGATGATGAAATGTCTTCTTTGGTCCATAAGCTTTTCTTGAAAATTTATTTGTGGTTCTTTTTCCTTTATATGTTTTTTTGCCTTTTGAGTAACCTTCATCATTTCTCTTTTCTTATAAGGACATTTGTTAGAAAAATGACCAATTCCATCACAATTAAAACAAATTAGAGGAATCTTACCTCTATACCTACCATCGGTTCCCTTGTTCAATCTTTTGACAAAGTTCACCACTTCGTCATCATCTTCCGAGACTTCACCATTGCTGCTATGTTCTTCTTTTTGCCTTCCCTTTTGCTTTGACTTTTTGGATGCTTTGAAGGCTGCTTATTTTATATCTGGATTTTTCTATTCAGTTCTCATTTCATACGCTGTGAAGATTCCATGTAATTCGTCCATTCTTATTGAGTTTAGATCTGATCTTTCTTCTAGTGCTAATATCTTAGGGAAAAATATCATAGGAAGAGATCTTAGTACTTTTTGAACAATTACATATTCTTTTATTTATTCTCCCAATCCTATGATTGCATTTACTGTTTCATCAACTCATAAAAAGTAAGCTACAATATTCTCATCTTCCTTCATCTTAAGTTGTTCACACTAACCTCTGTAAGTTTGAAGCTTTGCTACTTTGACTTTTGAATCTCCTTCATAAATATTTTGAAGTTTGTCCCAAATCTCTTTAGCGGATTTACAATGTGAAACTTTGGTGAATATTGTTTCACTAAGACCATTCAGAGGTGCATTTTTGGCTTTGGAATTATTCTAACCGAGTTTCACTGCTTTGTCATTTGTTGGCGAAACGGTTGGTGTTGTGTATCCATCTACAATTGATTGCCAAATTTCAAATCCCTATGCCTATATATATGTTTTCATCCTTATACTCCAAAATGCATACTTATGTCCATTGAACTGTGGTATTCCATTTTTATACAAGTTGTTTCTCTCCATGATCTACCTTTCAGTGGTTAAACTGATTTCTGAAGGAACCTGCTCTGATACCAATTGTTGGATTACTGAGAGGGGGGGTGAATCAGTAATAGAGAAATTTAATCCTTTTTAACCATATAATCCAAGTGTTATATCACTGTAGAATTATCATCAAATAACTGCAGAGTAAATAAGCAATGAACAAATGAAAAATCATACACATACACAGTACACCAGTGTTTTACATGGAAACCCAAAGAGGGAGAAAACCACATAATTCTTTCTCTTATATGTCTTCAAGAATTACATTCATTGGAAGCAACAACTTCCTTTGTTTTCCAGCTGCAACTGGAAGGAGGCTCCAACCCCCTTGTTTCTTAGGCTACAACCTGAAGGAAGCTCCAACTCCCCTATTCTCTGGCTACAACTAGAAGGAGGCTACAACCCCCTATGTTCTTGGCTACAACCGGAAGCTGGATACAACCACCTGTCCTTGCCCCATCCAACCTCCCTGAAGTAGAATTAGAATGAGGGAACCACTATCACACTATCACCGTGAGATATACCATTGTAAACCTATACCAATAAACCTGAACCATGCATCAACATGTACCTCAATCTATAATCAACATGTACCATAAACAAGTGCATCAACCATGCACCAACCTGTACCAAACAACCTGTAATCAACCTGTACCATAAACAAGTGCATCCAACCATGTACCAAGTATGTACCAATCATTTTTCAACTACTAATCAACTACGACTCATAAATATGTACCAACATCATCAACTATACAACTCATATATGTGCCAACTCATCAACTACTTGTCTCAACCATGTACCCAACGTGTACCTTAACCAAAATCCCTCATCAATTTCATCATCCAAATATGATTTGTAACTCTATAATAGACCTGATGTATATGATCACATACCTACAAACATTCCTTAACTTTCACAACAAGAGACTAGCATTTTCATAAAACATTTTCTTTAGTCTCACATAACTAGTTTGGGATTAGTCAACAACCCTAACTTGAAATAATCATAACTATGTACCTGTAATGAATAAAGATCTGAAAGTAGTACACAATGTTCTTCAATTTGTTTTATGCAATTCCTCCAGGTGCCACTACTTGGAACCTCTCAGAAAAGGAGTTATAGAAAAAATGGCATACCTTGCTGAATTATGGCTTATTCTAGAGAGAGACCTTGTAGAGAGTGCCCCGCACAGAATATTTGTTGAATGGATATGAAAATGTTACACACAATACTAAAGAATGTACTATAACCAACACATTTGTCTTACTGAATTTGGATTTGTTATGAAGAATTTATGACATTTTTACCCGAAACACCTATTTTAGACTAGTTTCAGGACTAGCCACAAACCCTATTTTCCACAGAGTGTAACTCCAAAAATACAACGACCCAAAAGCTGATTTTTTTACCAGAGATGCTTGGATATGTTTCCTCAATTTTCTATCAATTTCACAGTCTGATTCATTCTAGAAAAATAGTTATTGCGAAAATGGTGAGATGAACTGTAAATAACATACCTTAGACAACATCATCAAAAGAATTTATCCTCCCTTGAATTCTGGCCTTCTTTTCTTCACCTTCCCTCTAAAATTAGGCTTTGATATCCTTTGGTTACCTCAATCACCTATAGATATTCAATATTCTCAAGTGTGATGTGAAATGAGAGAGCCTTGCCTCTTATTTATACTCTCAAAGTAGCTTCCTTAAAACCATCTTATAGGTCACTTAACCCTCTTCTAGATCAGTTAAACTATTTCTAGGTCACTTAACCCATTTATAGGTCACTCAACTTATTTCTAGGTCACTTAACCGATTTATAGGTCACTTGACCCATTTCTAGGTCACTTATCCTATTTTCCTCATTTTTAGGGTTAACCACTTTCCATAATTAGAAAGTTCTCCATTTCTTTATCATTTAAATAATCCTCCTTGACTTTGTCACTTTTCTTTACCATTTAAATAACAATTTCTTCTTTGCAAGATCTTTGACTTCTTTGACCTTTTGGGGCTTCAAGCCTACATATGAGGGTCCTCCAACTTCGTAAGGCCATAACTCTCAAACCGTGAGGAGTTATGTGACATTCCACATACCACCAGAAATGGCATGACATGTACTATCCATATATAATAGTATTACCTGCAAACATATCAAAAATCATACCATTATACATGAAACAACCTTGGGTCCATTACCCAAACCTTTGTGCTATCGGAATTCGCTACCAGACTTTCTTCAAGGGTTGAAATCAATGACAACCAACCTTAATGAACATAGATCTCTATTTTGCCTTCCCTACACTCCAGTTCATAGTTGGGCCTATGATATTGTTTCATTTTTCCAAAAACTTTGATCCCGCAATACTGATCTAATGTGACCTGTCTCTGAAACCCTGCACATAGGACATGATACTCCCTGGCATACTGGTCAAAATTATCCTCAATCTCATCCTCATATTTATGTTGTGGTTGAGTATCCAAGAATGTAGGTAGATAGGGTCTAGGAGTGGACTTTTTGTATGTCTGTCCTAGTGGTGCACCTCCTCCATATCTCTGTCCCTCAGTGTGATAGTGGACGTTGTGCTCCTGCTGTTGTCTAGTCCCTCCCTGAGATCCGCTAGCTTCTCTGTTAGCATAAATTTCTGGACCCTTTCCTCCATGAGTCATCTGCATATCTACCTGTCCCCTATGTATTGATTCTTGGTTCTCTTTTAGATGATGTACCAGGGTGATCTGTGACATGTTTATGGAGTGTTGCAACTCCTTAGCGAATCCTTCTAGAATCTGTGGCTCACTTTCCTCACCTGATCCTTCCATTTCGACCTCTACTTCAGCTGTTTGTTTCCTGCATCTTCCCATGTAAATTCCATTGAACCTCTGCATGCACTAACCCCACTGGCTGGGAGGATCAAAAGATATGATACCACTGTAATGTTCCTAAGCCAAATTTTTTGCTCAGAACACTAACTGTTTATTGTTGTTATGTTGTTCATGTGTTTGCAGGTATATTCGTAAGATGTGCATGGATTATTCAATGTTGATAGACCAATATATATGAAGCATACATTCATAAATAATACAAGAGATACAAGAGCACCAGTATAGAATCAAAATGCTAGATCTAACCTTTATTTAGATAGTAACAAGCCTCCGTATACAAGAGAAATACAGATCTGGGATCAAGCCCCAATAATAACAAAATGGGATTCTAGCCGATACAATAATAAGAACCATACAAGAAGAATGCCTCCCAAAGGTTGTAATAGAATAAATCCAAGCCTCCAAAGGCCACCAGCAAGTAGATCTAACTGAAGATGGAAGAACCTGATCAATGCACTACCAAACCCCCTCAACTGGATGAGTTGTGCCCTGCTCTAGATGCTGCCAAACCCTCAAGTTTTGGCCTACTCTCTCTTGACCTACAAATCCTCCAAAAATCACTCATAATGTAGATTGGGTTACTAGAAGCCCCTGGAATCAATCTCAATCTTATCTGAACAATGATGCTCCTCCAAATGGTCAATCCCTAAACTGGATTGCGCCCTCCCTGGTTTTATAAAGTCAATAGGGTATGGTTTCCCCTCTAGGGACCTCCAAATTCTATTAGAATTTGTCAGATCATAGATAGGGCCACTGCTACCATGATACTGAATTCTCAAAACAAACTATGAAGATCTAACCCTCTCTTCCTCTTCAATGCATTCCAAGATCAAAGAAATAAACTACAAGTATAAAATCCTCTGGAATAGACGAGGAATGATGCTAGGGACCCTCCGAAGTGAACCTAGGTGCTAGATTTCCCAAATGCCTCTTGCTTCCTCCAAATCAACCTCGAACCTCCAAGATGGTGTGCCCCCTAGCTAGAAACCCCCCCTGGGTTACGCCCTAACCTGGTAAATTCTTGTAGAACCAACCTACAACACTGTAAAATGGTGTGGGAGCATTATTTCACCTCTGGGACCAAGCCTAGATCAAGGAAGGTGGGATATTTCACCACCACGTTGATCTCTAGGGTTTTAGACTCAAAACCCTCAAAACTGATTGTGCTCAAGAGCTCCAATGCAAAAATGATAATAATCCAAAATGAATAAGGAGTGCACCCTGCCCTTTCCTTTATAGCTCCAGTCTATTCCTCCATTGAGTTAGTTTTACTCTTAGGGTTAACTCCTAACCTAACTCATCCTTTCTATTTCTTCGTTGAGTTACCCTTTTTCCACAAAGTCAACTTATCTTTAGAATATTATGATTTTTGGTTAACTTTGTCCCCAATATACTTGAGACTATAGTCTAGTGGGGAAAGATATACCACTGAGTCTCTCCAACCCTCTTCATCAATAGGTGGGGGACATTATAGCCTGGGACTTTTTAGCCTAGCTGAGTTATCTCTAAAGGCCTCACTTCCTTTTCTTAAGATGGCTTCAACTAATCCTATTCAATCAAACATACTCATTTATTCATTCATTAGTCTTTCATTTATTACATGATGATTTCATAATGTAATCCAAGATTC
>JZKD02S2183782.1:631917-661043 GCA_000966675.3 Picea glauca
ATATATATATATATATATATATATATATATATATATATATATATATATATATATATATATATATATATATATATATATATATATATATATATATATATATATAATCTTGTAGCTCACTGCTTAATTCTCAACAGTTATTAAGGTTGTGACTCTGTCCTCTTGATAGAGTTTTCACACAGTTCTTCCACAGGGAACTCCCTCAACATGCAACTTCCTTATTGCATGTCCATCACTATTTGTTATGGCCTCAACCTTGATTTATCTTTAGATGTTTACAAAATATTCCATAAGGAATATAAACATGCATCTTTGTCATGCCCCCAAATTATGTATCCATACATATTCTGGTTTTTTTTAACTTACATCCATGATGTACTTAACCATATGCATAATCAAAAGTCTGTGTGTAGCTTCCATGGGTATATTTCGTAGCCTACATACATATCTACTTTAAAATTAGTCAACTCATGATTGTTCAAAATCATTCTCATGTGATTCTCAAGGCATAATCATTTTCCTCTTATCCTGACAACAAACCATCCTTGCTCATTTACTCTTTCATTTATGTATACTAGTCTTTCCTGAGGGAAAGGAGCTCATCCCCCTTAAGCTATCATTCAAAACAAAACTTTCATGACTCTTCAAAATGGATTCAACCATGCATCCATGGTATTCACTTAAACTTGGCAAGTGCAATTCTTTCCTTACATATCACTCATCAAGGAAACCATATTGTGCCTTTAGTAGACATATATCCTTACATCATGCATGTGCATCATTTACATATGGAACTATTAGACTTACATATCCTCCTCTAAGGATATTGCTTCGATCCTCATGACAAGCCTCATAGGGACACACAACACTGAGCTTCCCTCTCAGTTGTGAGCTTGCAGTCATTCACATGACATCCACATGGAAGTTTAATCAGACATAGTCATAACTATGTTCCCTTTCTATATGATAACAACTAGCAAGAAAACACTCTTGCCTCAACCTCCATGGAACATTACCCAACTTATAAATACAATATGGGAAATTATAACCATACCCAAGGTAACAAAATCAACCAATTTAGCTTCCAACTATATCTATATGGCTACCATCCACCACTGGATGTCAATCTGACCCATTGGACTTCTAGAAGTGACCCAACACTTCCTTTACCACATTCAGGATCAACATTTAGTCAACCATTTTATCTTAATTTTAACAATTTAATGTATAATACCATTTGTATTATTCCCTTAAATCCCAAATGAAATTTTGAATTATGTTACTTACTAAGTATCCTAGTTCAGAAATCCAGAGTATCTTTAGGTCAAGATCGGTCTTGACCATTACACCTAGAATTATTCCTTCTTTTCAGCACAGTCAGAGATGGAGGCCACTCTCCTCCTCCCACAAGAACTCTCGCAGATTAGTTTCCTATGCACCAAGAAAGGGAGGCTTCTTGTGATTTCTCACTCAATCACTCTATATTTATACAACTTCGTTTATCAGCTTGATTAGAAAAACCTTGTCCAGCAATTCCTATACCCAAAAACACAATTTGTTTCTCAGTCCACTTTGAAACTCGAGAGCTGCGCATGCTCTCCCTTTTCAGGGAATGGTCACCAGACTCATTCCTCTGATCGCGAGGGATTATACACAATTACAAGGTTTAACCTTTCATTAAAGAAGTAGTTATTACTGCTATGGATCCTTTCCATCCATTCACATCCAAGTATTTCTATTAGTGTCCATCAGCATAATCCCACTTCTGTAGGATCGGCTATCATTTCTCAAAGAAATGCTAGGCTTCCTTTGTCACAAGCTTAGCATGATTCAATCTTGTTGGTTAAAATTCCAACTGTATTTTAAATCTGCATCCTTCTACTCAAGGAACTTATGCAGATGATTTATGTTTGGCAATAATATTATCCGGAGGCTCATCTTATCCTTGGTAACCAAATCTTATGACTGAACAAAAACATGTACAATTGCACAGTGAAGTCAGCTTCCTTATTTGGGAACATTAGCACCATACAGTGCCAATTTCCAAACATCTATCAACAATAAAGGATCCCATTCCTCTCTTCAGTAGAGGTTTTCTAAGCCTCTTAAGAATGAGGTAAGATATGGTGTTACCCCTTAAAGTCCTCCAAAAATATTTTCATACGAATCGTGCATGAGCCCAAGCAAGACAAGTGTTGTTGTCGTGCTCTGATACCAATTTGTAACGCACCCGACCCCTAAATTCTCTTTTAAGGGGTGGGACATCATAATTTTGTTTTCCTTAGCTATCTCCAATCCTAATTATAGGATCTCTATCACATCCTTCTCATCCAAAAATATCCAACCACTGCCTCCACGCTCAAATTTGAGCTTCGAACTTGCATATACACCCTTCCCAAGTTATTCCAGTGTTTATTGGTTAAAGGCCATGTGGCGCCCAGGTGGATCCACCTCACACGTATTGTATCCAAGTTCCTACATCCATGATGGAAGTCCATCCACAGTCCAATCCCATGACTAGACTCAATCTTCATCTAACACACAGGCCAGCGGGGAATTCGACATTCAACACTTCAATGTTGAGCGTCCCTTTTTCTGTCTTTGCATGAAACCTCTAAAGTTATGAACTCCCGAAATCCCGAGGTATTCACGTAGCTCCAACCTTCAAGCCCATTGGGAACATCCGTTCTAACACCTCAAGTATTCTGGAGTTCTGAAATCCCAAATTTCTTAAGGGGTCGAGAGTCTCTCCACGTGGCTCCAGCCTTCGACCCTTTTGACCTATCCTCGACACCATACTCCAAACCTCTAGAGTCTAGAAGTCCCAGACTCCCAAAGGGTCCACTCTCACATGTGGTGACGTATTAAATACGAGGGTGAATACAGGTGGTTACCTCGTGCTCCTCCTGCTAGATGGACCAGGCAGTGAGTGTCATGTGTGATATGTGGATGAGGCAGTAATGACACATGGCCCCTTTAGAGGGTGACATGTGTTACGTATCAATGGGTCTATAGGGTATGTGATACGCAAAAATACAGGTGACACGTGGCACATCAAACTTGGGTCCACGTCTCCCTAGGTGATGTCACTATGCCATGTCACTCTAGACTGATCATATTTCATGCCCTTCGATCTCGCGACCAAGGTATGTCCACGTAGCCCTTGGATCAATGGCCTCCGCTACTTAGTAACTTCGGCGTTCGGGGGTTTCATGGTGTAAACTTTTCCTTTCTCCTGGAGTAGTCAATATCGAATTGACCATGGGGTAGATCCAATGATTAGAGAGGGATCCAATGTTCCCTCGAATCAATGGTCCCCATCACTTCATTGCTTCAACCTTCAGGGATTTGGCCATGTAGTCTCAGTTTTCTCCCATAGTAGGTCAATGCCGAACTGACCACCATCTAGATCAAACAGTCACGAGTGGTCCCAAAGTCCAATCAGATCGACAACTCTCATTAATTCATGACTCCATCGTAAGATACTTGACAGAGGGAAAGGGTGACATGTGTCCCAATCAATTGGTGCCTCATGTCGAGGTCTAATTGACCCATAAGATATTTGAAGGTTCCATATCGGGATGACAAGTGGCTCACCCACTTGGGGTACATGTCACCTTTGGTGACATCATCTTGCTATGTCACTCTGGCCTTCGGTGCTCCGATGATAACCTCATTCATCACGATTTCCATTCCCTCGGAGTGGTACTTTTCCAAAGTACCTAGTGCTACTCCCTCACTAGACTCGATCTAACGACTGAGAGTGGCTCCCAGTGGATTCCTAGATCCATGGATCTCATCAATTATTAACTCCGGTATTCAGAGTTTTTGACACTACGAAAGGTCCACTCTCCCGAAGTGGGACTTCGTCGAAGTACCATACACGAAACCCTCCACTAGTTGATTGAACGGTCGAGAAGGGGCCCCAACAGACTCCCCAAATCAACGACTCACAACATTTCACGATTCCAACATTCAGGTGTTTTTGACAGTTATGAAGTTTAACATTCCAGATCTTCGAGCTCCCGAAGCTCCAAAGCCATTAAGAGCTATCTCCGTTTGGACTAGTGCAAGGTTCCTAGACCCTGGTCATATGGACCCTCTAATGAATCTCGGGCTATAAGCTCTACTCTTAGCCGAGATTTGGTTAAGGATGTGGGCATGAGCCTATGGTCTCTTAAGCTACTGGTTTGAAGGAAGCACCTTCTTAGTTCACAGAAATTTAAGTTCTGAAACAGGGTGGGGTAATCTCGTGGAATTACCGAGACTATGGCAGTCCCAATAATTCTGCTCCAACTCTGGAATTGTGAGGTAAATCCCTGGGGAAAATACCTCGAGGGTCTTTCTGACCGGCCCAGAGGTCAATATTATTTCTTTACAGCCAATCAAACACAACATTTTATAGAAGAAAAGTAAACACAATTATCATATATTTCATTCAAGGCACAAGTTATCACCTTTACAGATAATCAAATCATGCAATTAAATTCTAGTATATAGGGCATAAAAGTACTTATCTATTACAGTCGATCACCAACCATATGACTGTGGGTGTTCTCCTTTCCACCCAACCATAGGCTCAGAGGCATTCATTCTTAGCGCTCTGGCCACCCCTCTGCCAAGCCATGATATCACTAGGGAAATTTCATATTTTCTCAGATGTTCTTTCTCTGTCATGATCTCTGCAAGGTTTATCATATGCCTCCTCAGCATCAAGTTCGTTGTCTCTTACTTGGGTTGCGTTCTCCTGTAAGATTCTAAAATATATTGTTCTCGGCTGGAGAGTGATCCAGATTTTATGAGAAGAATGAAATGAATACAGATTATTAAAATATGACTAACACAGAATAACAGAGATACAGTAAAACTGGTTTTCTATTCAATAAGGAAATAAGTTGAAACTATAAAATGCAACGAAAAACAAGCTTGTTGGAATGGTGGCAGCTTATCTCTAAGAAGAGATGTGACAGCTACGCTCATTAGCAAGAAGATGATTACAATGAGGCTCTAAAGGAATTTTTACAATAAACAAGAATTTCAAAAACCCTAAACATCCAAAAACCTAACCCTAGGAGATGAAGTACCAAAAGTCATGTGGGCCCCGTTTGGGTAAGTTAGTACATCAACTTCCCGAGGTCGTAACTTTTGCATACGATCTCCATTTTAGGCGCACAATATCATGTTGGAAAGGTATCGTTGAGGAGATTCATTTTGGGGGATCAATCAGAGCCATTTCCTATCATTGATAATCTCGATCCCAAAAAACCTTCATTTAGGCCCTCAAAATGGCCCCGAAAGTTAAAAACTGTTAAAAATAGTAAATTGCCAAAATTGCAAGAAAACTCTTTTGAGCAATTTGGAAAAGGTGGGTGGCCACCGATATCCACCTAGATCAATACTCCCTCCTTAGGAATCAATGATATCCATTGTGTTGAATTCCCCCATCAAATGAGGAAATTTATGCTGAATTTGGCCCCGGGTGAGCCACTTGCCTTGGTGTAGGAGCTGCCCTGCTTTGACGACTCGATAAAGCTGGAAACTTTGTTGTCGAGTTAACTTGATATGTGTGTCAACAATATGATCACTGGATTCCTGTTGAATGAATTCAAGGTTGATCTCAATTGGTTTCAACTGCTCCTTTATCTCATAGGTGTCCAATAATGATGAGAAATATGGCCGAAGGAGAGCCACGTTTAAGACTGGGTGCAGACCAAGGAAAGAGGGAATGTTGAGCTCAAAATCATTGTCACCCACAACCTTGGTGATGGTGTACAACCCATAATAGAGTGGGAGAAGCTTTCGATGGGGCCCTATAAGGCATTCTTTCTCCAAGTGCAACCAAACTTTGTCTCCCACCTGAAACTTATGTGGCACCCGATGTTGATCATGGCACTACTTGTACTTGGAATTGGAATTTTGTAGAATATCTTGAAATTGTTGGTGGATGTACTGGATCCGCTCAATGAACTGGGTGTCTTTTTCAGCTTCTGGTGGAGCAAGAGATGATTCATCCGAGGTGGTCACCAGGGGTAGTGCAACATCTATGGGGCCCAATGGTTGGATTCCCAACCCCACCTAAAAGGGGTTGTGGCCAGTTGAGCTATGCAGGGCTCGGTTGTAGCTATGTTGGAAATAGGGAAGACTCTCATCCCATGTGCAAGGGTGTTTTGAATTGTACATGTGTAGGATATGTATGATCATAGATTGACGACCTCGGTTTGGCCCTCTGTTTGGGGGTGGAAGGAAATGAATTTGGTGAGCTTGGTATCCAACAGTGACCAGAGGCTCGACCAGAATGTGTTGAGGAAATGACTGTCATAGTCTGAGATAATGGTTTTTGGGATCCCAAAATGTACCCATACTCATTCAAAGAAGAGCTTGGCAGTGGCTTCTGCTGTGATGTTCTTATTGCAGGCGGCTAGAATCGCCCTTTTGGAAAAGAGATCAAAAACCACAAAAACATAGTCATTTCTCCTCTTGATGGACAGGAGGACCGACATGTAGTCTGTTGAGATGGATTCCCACGGTCTGTCGGGAGTAGGTATAGGGGTATATAGGCCCTGTTTCTTAGTGGTTAGTTTGGCAATAGCATAGGAAGTGCAGGACCTGATATACTTGCCGACATCCTGTCGAAGTTTCGGCCAGTAGAAATGTTTATGCAACACCATAACTGTCTTTTCGACCCCAAAGTGTCCTGCCACCCGACTGTAGTGAGCTTCCAAAATCAACTTCACACACTCGCTTTATGGAACACATATATGGCCCAGACGACACAACATCCCATCTTGAATATGGAAATTAGCGACCACTGAGTTGGTGCCCAACATTTGGTAGGTGGTGGAGAAGTCAGGGTTTGTCTTGTAGAGGTGGGGCCATCTGGAGGTCGACTGAGGAAATCAACAACTCAGTTGGTACTTCCTATTTTATACTTGATGTTGAGGTGGAACTATTGTAAGTATGTGGAATACTTTTGATGGCGTTCATTCTACAATTTTCCTTGGGTCTGCATGAACTGTAGTGGCTTGTGATCAGTGTGGATGACTCTCCTTCCCAAGATATAATGTCTCCACTGGCAAAAAGCTTTCACAATGGAGTACATTTCTTTTTCATAAGTAGGGTACTTACAAACAACATCTGATAATGTCTCACTATGATATTCCACGGGGTGTTCGTGTTGAGTGAGAACGACGCCCACAACATAGTCTGAAGCATCTGTCTCAATCTCAAAGGGATGTTGCAGGTCCGGTAATGAAAGTACTAGGGATGAGCACAAACACTTCTTCAATTGATCGAAGTCTTGTTGTTGGGATAGGCCCCACACAAATTTTTCCTTATCGCCACCCCTGGTTACTTGGCTGAGGACCCATGCGATATGAGAGAATCCCAACACAAACCTGCGATAGAAATTGGCGAGGCCAAAGAAGCTCTGAAGTTCAGTGAGTGTGGTTGGGGCTGGCCAGTCACGGATGACCTAGATCTTGGTTGGATCCACATGCCCACCATGTCGATAAATGATGTAGACTAAGTAATGGACCCTATCCATGCCGAAGGAGCATTTTTCCAATTTTGCATATAGTTTGTGTTGTCGTAGGGTGTGCAAAACCTATTGAATATGCTACAAGTGTTCTACCCAAGTATTGTTGTAGATGAGGATGTCATCCAGATACACCACTACAAAATTATTGGTGAAAGGTCATAGGATATCATCCATCATCCTCATAAAAGTTGGTGGAGCATTTTTCAAACCAAAGGGCATGACCAGCCATTCAAAAATACCTTCTTTTGACTTGAAGGTGATCTTCCATACACCTGTCTATCCTATTGGTACCTGTCGGTAGCCAAAATTCAGATCAATTTTACTGAAGTATTTGGCCCCTGTGAACTGATCAAGAAGGTTGTCGATTCGGGGAATCAGGTACCAGTTTCAGACTGTAATTTTATTCAGGACCTAGTAATCAATGCAGATTTGCCAAGTCCCATATTTCTTCTGCACCACCACAATTGGGCTCCCACAGGGCGATGAGTTGGGACCTATGTGCCCCTTGTGGAGCAGTTCTTGGATCTACCTCCTGATCTCCTCATTTTCTAACAGAGAGCGGCGATAAAATAGACCATTGGGTAGCGGTGCACCTAGGTTCAGATTGATGGGATGCTTGACCTGGTAGTGCAGAGGTACCCTGGTAGGAGAGGAGAAGATATCTGAGTATTCTTCCACGACCTTATCCACTTTCTTCTATTGTGTGGAGAGATCGGCCACAGAGGCCCTAGATGTGGTTGCAATATTTTTCTCAGTCTGAGAGAGAATCATGAAGAAGAAAAATTTCTCAGTGTGAGAGATGAACTTCCTGCATTGCTTGGCAGAGATCAAGGAAATAACACTAGGAGGGACTGCCTTGAGTATCCTATACAATTTCCTGTTCAAAGTAATAATAACAATACAAGGCTTAGACTCATATACAACATGATGTTTTTATAAATAAGGTTGTCCCAAAATAACATTACAAACTTCCAGAGGAGCAACATCACACAATACCTTGTCTTTGAAGGGCTTGATACCATACAACAATCGATACTGTTGGCTGACGCGCAGATCACTTCCTTGGCGGATCCATCCAATGGTGTAGGGTTTTGGGTGCGGCGTTGTTGGCATGGATAGCCTCTTGATGACCTCTGATGAGATGAGTTTCTTTTGGATACTGTTGTCAACGATGAAGTGCAGCGGGGTGACATTTACCCACATATGTGAATGGAAGAGGCACTTGCCTTCTTCTGGCTCATCTGGTTCACCAGGCTGGATCTTGGTGGTAGAAATGGTGGCACTGGGTTCCGTGTCAATGATCCATCTTCCCCTTTCTGGTTTTGACTCAGAGTCAGAATCCGCATTTGATTAAGAGGATTTCACTTCGGCCACCAGCAACTGCTTTGAGAGGCAGTCAACAATGTTATGCCAAGGGCTCTTGTGGAATTCGCACCACTTCCCGGTATATTTATTTGTCTTTCTGGTGTCCTTCTTTGCTTGTGGCTTGGACTGGTTATCCTGATATTTTCCATATTTTCTCTGTCCTTTGTTCTGTGGGTTGGGGCCACCCCTTCCTGGATTTTTCTGTGAGAGGTTCCCATGCCCAAATTTTTGTGTCTTTTGTTTGAGCTTCTGCTCGATTTTGATGGCATATCGATAGGTCGTGCCCAAGGATGAAATGTCTAGAAATTCCATTTTGGTTTAGATGTATCTATGCAGAGAAGTGCGATACTTGAGCACCAAATTTCTCTCTGAATCTTTGATACCCATCTTGGTGCGCAAGGTATGGAAGATATTTGTGAACGTTGGCACTGCTTGGTCTCTTTCTTGCCGCAGTGTGGTCCATTTGGTATACAAGTTGTCGTAACTTCCGACAGGGTAGTATTTTCCTTAATAGCATCCCTGAAGGATTCCCAGGTGGCCTTGATTGTAAATAATGAGGGTTTCTCTGTTTCCTTTTGCTCACAAAAAGCTTCCCACCAATCTTTGACATGGGTAATGTCTTTGAGGAGTGCAAAAGTAATCTTTTATCTATTCAGAAAGTTTTGGACAGAAAAATACCCTTCTAGTAGATTAAGCCACTTGTCTATAGCATCTACGTCTATATGACCTTTAAATATAGGAATATCAAAGTTGATTTGTACCTTGAAGGGGGCGGCTCCCCCGCTTGAGGAATATGCGTCACCTTTTGGTAGCCGTCAAAGGATTTGTGTGAAACTATCCACCATCTCATTCCTCTGTTGCGTGAGGGTTTCCTCAAGCAAATTTTTGAAAGGATCTCTTGTCCCATCATATTTATTTTCTCCTACCATGAGAGGTCGCTTGGGTGTGCGAGAGATTTTATCCTCAAGAGAAACAAGCTCAAGACCCAATTCTTTGTATCCTGACCTCGTTGGGGACATGCATTAAGACGACAAGGAGAAGACCTCTATGATACCACTGATATAGATTTTATGAGCAGAATTAAATGAATACAAATTATTAAAATATGCTTAACACAGAATAACAGAGATCAATAAAACCGGTTTTTTATTCAATAAGGAAATAAGTTGAAACTGTAAAATGCAACGGAAAACAAGCTTGCTAGAATGGTGGCGGCTTATCTCTGAGAAGAGATGTGATGACTACGCTCATTCGCAAGAAGATGATTACAATGAGGCTCTGAAGGCCTTTTTACAATAAACGAGAATTTCAAAAACCCTAGACATCCAAAAACCTAACCCTAGGAGATGAAGTGCCAAAAGTCATGTGGGACCTGTTTAGGTAAGTTAGTACATCAACTTCCTGAGGTCGTAACTTTTGCATACGATCTTCGTTTTAGGTGCACGATATCCCGTTGGAAAGGTATCATTGAGGATATTCATTTTGGGGGCTCAATCAGAGCCTTTGGCTATCATTGAGAAGCTGGATCCCGAAAAACCTTCATTTAGGCCCTCAAAATGGCCCCAGAAGTTAAAAACTGCTAAAAATAGTAAATTGCCAAAATTGTGAGAAAACTGTTTTGAGCGAGTTGGAAAAGGTGGGTGGCCATCGATATCCACCTGGATCATATATCCTCACATTTTCTCCTCTCGTCTCTGTATGTGGTCTGGTGTCTCTCCTTCTCTTTACAGAGCCTCCCCTGCGTGCCTCATCCTCAATGTGTCTTCTCCCTTATCTCTCCTCACTTGTATCCTCTTCAAAAGGTTATGGAACTGTCATGTTCCTTCTGTCAAAAGGAAACTCGGGTCAACTTGGGTCTACAAGACTCTGTGGTACTTTGGGCTGACAACTTCTTGTATCCTCAGCTAGATCATGCTTCCATTCATGGGGGTGGTTGATTATTCAACCACGGGTTCTTTCTTCATTAACCGATTCCTCTCCTTGGGATCCGTAGGGGGGTTTATTATTCCCAACAATGGAAATTTTGGGTCATTCGGCATAATGAACCCTCTCTTATAGTTTTCACATTATTTCCTCTAGTGATATCATGGCCAGTACTTCAAAGCTTCACCCCCACATTCAATTATTGGAAATTCAAACAATAATACATTTACATTGTTCCCATACCACATCACGGTAATCCTAATTAATGATTAATTACAAGTTGGGGGAAACTGGGGTGTTACAAAGTCGCCTCACAAGCCTAGTACAACTATCCAAGAGGTAGCGCACAAGATAGTACACCCGAAGATTGCAGTTGTAGTGTATTCCTTCCTTGACTCAGACTTGTGCCTTTTTTTCCTTGAGGGAGTGTTGTGTGAATGTGTTTAAATTATGAGAGGTCCATCCTTATTCAGAATCATCAATTCACTTTTAGTGGGTCTGACTTCTCTTCCTGGATATTCAATTTTTACTTTATTATTTTCCAGTGGAGATGACTTCTCTTATGGGGTCTTCAGTTTCACTTAATTACTTTCCAATGGGGTTGAATTATCTTCCTAGTCTTCAATGTGGATAATGACTTCCTGAAGTTGCAAAAATTCAACACTCCCTCTCAATGAGGGAGACATTCTCCATACTTGTGTCATAGAAAGGTTGTCCTCATGAACCATGTTGATACTCCATCTCCATACAACTATGTCTAGCACCTTGGGTCTCAATGAATACTAGAGCTATACCATTCACTTTCAAAAGTACACCCTTGTGAGAGAATTTCACCACAAGTAAACCCCTGTGAGTTAATCTTCCATTCTCCACTGGTTAAACCACCAATCACGAGAGAGTGACGTCTGATGCTATTTGACATGTGGAATCACCTTGAGTCCATAAGTAAACCCCTGTAAGTAAGGGCTACACCTGGGCCCATTTACCACAAGTACGCCCATGTGATAATGTATTCTATCTCCATTGGTCTACAACCCAATCTAGGACAAGGTCCACCCGATGCTTACCTGGGCCACTCACCACCACAAGTACACCCTTGTAAGTGAGTGTCACTTATAAGTGAATCTATCATTCTCCACTGGTTAAACCATAAATCCTGGGAGAATTATGCTCGATGTAACCACACACTGGAGGAATACTAGAATCTTGAGTATTCTATCCTGAAGACTATGCCTGGGCCACTCACCTCCACAATTACACCCTTTTCAGTGAGTGTCGCTTATAGGTAAACCCCTTTAAGTGAATCTGTCATTCTCCACTGGTTAAACAACCAATTATAGGAGAATTAAGCCCGATGCTTCCTCTTGGAGAAACAACAACACCTCGAGTCTTTTGTCCTTTGAAGATTACGCCTGGGCCACAAGTACACCCCTATGAATATCTACCCGATATTGCAAATCATCAACACTCCATCTCATCAAGGGTGACATTCTGCATCATGCCAAGATCATCTATGGATATTGGAGCTTCACTTCTCCATTATGTATCATGTCTCAAATGATCTGTAATTTGATCATTTGTGGATATGTATTGGAGCTTCACTACTCCCTTCTACACTGTGTCTCAGATGAATTCTTGCAAGAAGATTCTAAATCCACACTGCTTCAATACTCGCGACACTGAATGTGGCATACTTTGTCTCTACTGTATTGAGTGCTACATAAACATGCTTCCTGAAATCGTAATTGATCCCAAGCCAAAGAAACACCCTGAGGTGCTCAATCTGTCTATTGCACTCCCTGCCCAATAATATTTTGTATATCCCTGTAGACTCACTTCACCATCTGAGACATATCTGAGGCCATATCCAACTGTACCATGTAGGTATCTCAACACATGCTTTGCTTGAACCCAATGGTAGTGTCTCTACCATAAACTAGCTAAAGGTGTTTACTGTAAAGAAAAATATTTGGCATGGTGTTAACTAGGTACATCAAGGATCCAAATCAGCTGAATGTACATCATGGGATCCACCAAATCTGAATTTGAAGTAGAATCACTCAAATTCTTCATATTTTTCTCCATAGGTGTAGCCATGGAATTGTGGTCCATCATATCGAACCTTATCAATGTTCATTGACCGAGGAAGATCTCATCTGATCTTTGTCACACCTCCAATCCCAAGAAATAGTACATATGACCAAGATCCTCCACCTTGAAATCTGATGCCAACTCCCTCTTGTACCTAACAATGAGCCACTCTACTTCATATCATGAGGACCAAGATCAGCAGATCACCATCAACAACCTTGTGGTAAAGGTTTAAATATGTATCTTTCTTGGTTAAAACCAAGCTCATTAAGTATCCATTGATCTTGGAGTACCATGCTCCCTATGAACCATGACTCCCTCTAAGTCTATACAATCTCTGGAGCCATATTCTCTCTCTGCATATGCTAACCTCCTCTGAATTCTTATCTCTAATGAAATGTCTTGGGAGGTTGATCTTCCCTACTGGATCTAGATATTTGGATCCCTCTAAACTCCAGCTCCCTCTAAGTTGGTACTTGGTGGGGACATCTTCCTCGCCACTAATGGAGCCACCTTCTCCTCCTCATAACTGGAATATTTGGAATCAATGAAGTGACTCCATATAACTTGAGATTATATGAGGTCGTTTTCTCTCCCTGAAAGTATCATGGGGAGCTGCATGCCTTTCTTCATTCTACAAAGTATCATGAAGCCAAGTTGTCTTCTTCAACATCTTTAGGTAGATCCACTAGCCCTGTTAGCTCTATTGACTCCTCCTAATGGTCTGAAGGATGAATAGATGGAGTAGAGGGATCTGTACGGTCATCCTTCGGAGCCTTATTCTCCTCACAATTAATCTCCATATGGGACACTTTGTATTCCACAAAGGTACCCTTCTTTACAAAAGGTTGTAGCTTCATCTTTTCTCCTTCGGTACATGGATGTATATTTTCATGTACAAAACTCCATGTCTGGAAATTTTGATCCATGTCTTAACCAAAGGTCATCTTGTTTTCACCTTCAACTATCACCATAGCTCCCTCTAAAATCTATCACCTATGACCTACCCAAAACAGGAACAATGACAAGAACAAGAAAACAAACAAGGACACGAACAATAACAACACTTTTCTAGTGTTGTGACCAATCCTTTCTCCATGGTAACCTGCCTGAAACAAGACAAGAACATAAAACATTTCCATGGTAACCTCCATGGTATTTCCAAGGAAACTTGTCTGAGAAAAAGATGAAAACAAGAAAAATAAATTCAAAGACATCTTTATGGTAAGGGATAAAGGACATATCTTCAAAAGAAATATTATTTTCGTAGTTCATCTGCCAACTCATCAAAATTGGATTCCTTTGTATTATTTTGTGGTGGATTTTCATCAACATCGGATATTGATTGATGATGCCTTCCCTTCCTTTTATTTTGAGGAAATTTATTAGCATAGTGACCAAACTCGTCACAATTGTAGAATTTGATATTTGAGAGATCCTTCTTATTTTATCGTTCTGGGATAGGTCTTCTACCTGTATTCTTATTCCATAATTTCCCTTTTCCTTTCCCTTTTCTTACATGAGCTGCAAGATCTTGTGTTCCTTCATCCTGGGGTTTCTGCAATATTTCCTTGGATACTCAAGCCTCTTATTCGACACATTCAATCCATAGTCAATCAAACTGAGGCAACTACTCTTGTCCACAAATACTCTAAACAAATGAATCCCATGAGGAAGTAAATACATTAAGAGTTACTATAACTAGCTCAACATCATCAACCTTGTCTTCAATGGCTTGAAGTTGATCTCTCAACTGGGATACCTTCATAAAGTAAGTAGCAACTAAATCTGACTTGCTCATCATGATGCAACATAGTTGATTTCTCAAGGCTAGCTTCCTTCTAGTGTTCTTACTTTCAAATAATCCCAACAAGGTGTCAAACATCTCTTTGTAAGTTTTCAACCCAGAAATGTGTGGAATTAAATGATCCCTTACAGAATCTATCAGGATTCTTTTATTCTTTTCTTCATTCCTTTTGTGTTTGGCTTTCTCTTCATCATTCTCTGGTTCTGAGATCTTTTCTTTTACATATTTTTGAATCTCATTTTCATCTAAGAAAAAGTGTATCCTGGCCTTCCAAGATCTGAAGTTTGTAGAGACATCCAACCTATCTTCTATCTTGATACTAGTCACCATCTTGACTTGAACCAAAAATTCAACCTTTGACTGAAATTCAACTTTGAGCAGAAAGTCAACATTTGATTTTGACCAAAAATTCAACCATGACATTTTGGCAAGATGAGAGCACCAGTAAGTGCGTTAGGTTAGGGTGAGTTGGTCTATGCCAAAATTTGGCCCAATGTTCTCCAATAATTTTCTCAATGAGTTTTACAAAGTTTTAGGTCAATGCAGTGACAGTTAATTGTGCAGTGGCAATATTTCAACAAAGCTCTAATACCATGTTGATTTTTCTGATTCTCATATATTGATAGTTATTTCCTTATGATTTCAAAATAAGATTTACTTTCATACCATTGTTATCATAGAATACCTATACACTTAAAATCCCAACCATAATAATGCAGCGGAAATAACAAGATCTAGAAATATTAACCATGGCAATAGACACAAGAACACAAAAGTTTATCCTAGGAAACCCAGTCCTTGGGAGAAAACCCATCAAAATTTCTTAGAAGAATCAATTCAATAGTTCACAATATTACCACCATGAAAATCTAGACCAAGGGATATACAAAGTCACCTCACAAGCCTAGTGAAACTCTCCAAGAGGTAGCGCACAAGATATTACACCCAAAAATTGTAGTTACAACGTCTTCCTTCCTTTCCTTAGACTTGTGCCTTCTTTTCCTTGAGTGAGAGATGAGTGAATGTGTTTAAATGAGGAGACGTCCACCCTTATTTATAATCATCAAGTCAATTTTATTGGGATCGGCTTCTCTTCTTGGATATTCAAATTTTACTTTATTATTTTCCAGTGGAGCCAACTTCTCTTCTGGGGTCTTCAATTTCACTTTATTACTTTCCAATGGGGATTAATTATCTTGTGTGGTATTCAATGTGGAGAATGACTATCTGAAGTTGCAAAACTTCAAAAACAATATCCCAAGTATCATTCACCATTAAAGAGTGATACTCTTCATTCATTGTTGTTTCCCAATATAGATGACATGAAGCTTTTGCAAATGTTTTGGATCAAGAGTCTCTGGAAATTGAGCCAAAAGAGAAGAGGCTTGCTAGAATTGTGAACGTGTCCGACGTTGACATGAAGGATCACCAGCAAGATCACCAATTGTTTCTCGTGTTGAATGGACCCATCTAGGAAGCAATGGTGTTGATGTAGGTTCATGTTCAATGGACTCATTTGGAGGAAGGTGAGAAGGCAGAGGTGGATTTTCATCCTTACTGTCATCATTTGAATAAGAATAAACCATAGGAACAAAATATGACATAAATGTCGAAGATGGATCTCAGGCCAAATATGGCACAAATGTAGAATCGGGCTCGTAAGACAAGATATTTTCATCAAATTTAACATCTCTTCTAAAATAATTTCATTAGAATGAGGTTGAAGAAGTCTATAACCTTTGACATCTTCATAATAACCAACAAAAATGCACTTCTCACTTTTAGGCTGTAATGTTTTCCTTTTCTCATCAGGTATGTGAGCCCATGCTACACTGCCAAATACATGGAAGTGACTTGCATCTGGCTTAATTTTATTCCATGCTTCTTCTAGTGTTGTATTTTTTAAAGCCTTTGTGGGAGTGAGATTTACTATGTAATTTGTAAAGTTAATGGCTTCCACCCAATAATTAAGATTTAATCCCTTAGATTGGATCATACAATTAGCCATTTCTTTTAATGTCTGATTCTTTCTCTCAACAACACCATTTTTTTGTGGTGTATACGGAACAGTGTGTTTCATTTGGATGCCCTGTGTAGTGCAGTAACTTGTAAATTTTTATGTTCACATATTCTCCTCCATTATATGTTCTTAATTGTCGAAGTTGATGTCCAAATTGTTTTTCTACAAGGGCCTTGTAGGAAAAAAGCTTGTCAAACACTTCTCTCTTAAGTTTTAAGAAGTAAACCCAAGTGCATTTGGAGAAGTCATTAATGAAATTTAAGAAATACTTGCACCCAGAAAAAATAATGAAAAGAAAGTGGACCAAACAAGTCATTGTGAACAAGCTGCAAACAGGATGAGGCATGCCAAGAGGCATATTTATCAAAACTGTCCCGATGATGTTTTTCAAGAACACAATCAACAAAAAAACCATCTATGCAAGAAACAAGAGGAAGACCAATCAACATTTGTTGATTACATAATGAGCAGTAGTTTAGATGAACAAACCGCCCATGCCAATGTTTTCTCAAGTCATTGTTATGAGCAACAAAAAATGATGGAAAAGAAGATGACCCAAAGTTGTCAAACTTATACAACTTGGTAATATCATTAACATTCCATTTTCAAGAAAATGCTTAGAATCTTTTAGATCCTTGATTACAACTTGGTGAGGTGAAAACTCTATAGTTTTACTTTCACCTAAATGAGTGATTTGATACATTGATAGAAGGTTGTAGGAAATACTTGGAACACGTAATACATCATTGAAATGATCATTATCTACTTGAACGTTTCTAAACCCTACAACACTATGAGATCTATCATCACCAACCAATATTTTCTTGGTGTTACATTCATTAAGAGTAGAAAATATGGCTTTATGTTTATCCATATGATAAGATGCTCCAGAATCGATAAGCCACTCATAAGAAGAAGAAGTAGAAGTTGCATTGAAGCAGAAACCAGAAGTAGAAAGTGCATTTCCATGAGAAGAAGAGTTAGAAGAAGAATAATCAATATTGATGTTGTGCTTATTCATCATTTCTTCTAAGGATTACATCTTTTTAAAACATTTGGAATATAGATGACCATATTTCCCACAAAAATTGCAATGTCTTTTAGTCTTCTTACTTTTTGATTTTCTCCCTTGTCACCATTAGGAGAAAAAGATGGAGGAGATGGTTTGGGACCCTTGTTTTGCTTGTTGTTGTGCCGAGGATGTTGCTTCTTGGTATTATTGGATTTATCTTTATATTAGACCACTAAGGATTTGTTAGATGTACCTATAGTGATAATAAATCCAAGTTGCACAAGCTTATCTTTCTCTCAAATTAGAGAATCGCAAAAGGAATCAAGAGAGGGTTCTTTGTAAGCACTCCCTAGAGCTTCTATAATGGAATTAAAGGTAGATAAAAAATAATAATATGCACTACCAAGCTTAGAAACAATAGAATATATGCATCGATCTTCCTTCAGATCTAGTTGGTTGTAATGATCCAAATGCTAAAAATATCATAACAGAACATAAGTACACACCATGTCCAAAATGTGAGCACGGATCACAAATCCAAGATAGATAAGTTATACAATAACTTCTAAAATAATAGGAGAACCTCCTCCAAATAACCAAATACTTGCATACATCACAATTCGCCTCCCTCCAATAATGAATACATGATCTCTATATATACATATTCACACACTACACATGAATCCCCTTTACTATTAGGCCGACCCTATTACATATATATTTGCACATTACATGTACATTTATCCCCATATATTCCCCCCTTTGGGGGTCATATCATATACACTTAGCCCTATATATTCCTCCCTTGGGTCATTACATAGTACCCTCCTTCAAAAATATTTGTCCTCAAAGCTTTGAATTAAAGGCTTCACATGTGATGAAACCAAGTAATATAATTTTCTTATGTTCATGCTTTCTTATTTCCATTGATGATGATCCATCCATCCAAAATCAATTATTTTCGCTCATAATCCTTGGTGGCTATTTGTTGCATAATTTTCTTTCCTTTGATTCCATGTATTGTTGTTGAAGCTTCTCCAATTTGTAGTATTTGTTGGTCTCTAATAATAGCTTGTTGAAGAGTGGTTTTGTGATGCCTTGTTCCATGACTATTGACAAATATTCCATATTATTCCTTGATAATGTTGATATTGACCTTCTTGTCTTCCTTGAAATCTTTCCTGGTAACGAGGGTGTAGATATGGTTTCACATTTGATGGTTTTTTTTCACTTTGCACACCCATTTCATCTATCTTCTTTTCAAAGACAATGACATCCTTGATCATCTTTTCTTTGTCTTTGATTACTCTAGCCTTGGAGAAAATACCATCATATTTGGCATGTGCATCCTCTAGATGGATTTAAACTTCTTCAAGTATCTTTTTTTGACCTTCTTGAATCTTGTCTTCTTTCTCCATTTGAAGCTGCAATGTGACCCCATCTATCAAATTTTCACGTCCTTCTTCAATTCTTGATTGCATTTATAATTTTACCTCATCAATATTGATATATTCTTCAACCTTCTTGCAAATTTCCACTTCAATTCTTTTGGTAGATTCTTCATCCAAGATCCTTGTTTCTTCTTGATTTTGATAATTCTTTTTTTCTTCTTTCAATATCTTAACATCATCCAACATTTTTTTATTATGATTTTGTAATCTACATATCTCTTCATCTTTCTTTTTCAAATCTTCCCTTGAATCGCCCTTTTCCCACTTTCCCTTTCTACTCTTTTCTTGTTTTAATTTTTGAACCTCCTTAATGAGTGCTTCATTAAAGTATTTTATCTTAGATATCTCATCACCCTTCTTCTTTATCTTTTCTTTTTCTTATTTTAACTCTTTTCTATTTTGTGCATCGCTTCCAATTATAAGTCCTTGATCCATTTTTTTAGAATGATTCTTCAAATACTTCCCATGTGATGTTTTGTATATTATTAACACTCTTCCACCACACCCAAGATTCACCATCAAACTTAATACTTTCCCTTGAAGGAGTCATACTGTATTCCTTTACCATCCTCAACCATTCCACATGATTGATTTCATCTTTATATTCATCTCCATAAAAATGGGGTATTGCCATTTATTCTTAATTCAGGTCTAACCACAATCCCCAACTTACAACCTAATTATACTAGGTATAATGATCTCAAATAGTTATAATACTTGTGCCAATACAATATTCTATGTTTTCTCTTTCCAATGGATTTTGAATCAACTCAATCAGATATTCCAATCAAAAGCTATGATAGTTTTAAGTGAACATACATTTGAAACCTTAATTTGGAGTTTGTACTTCTCATCGAACTTCCTTCTGATGCATTTATGAAATTTCATCCCCTATGAGTCTGAAATTTCGACATGTAGTACTATGAAATGTATTGTTTTCAATTCCATAGTTATGACCAAAATTGGGTGTGCCAAATGAAAGTTATGGTAACTTTCCAAAAACTTGTTGAATTTTGGCATATTCTAGAGAGAAAACTTGTACAGAATTCCCCGTGTCCAATAATATATATATGAATATGAAATTCATAGCCCAAATACTAAATACTTTCCTCTTTCCAATGCAACTAGTCTCACGGAATTTGGATCCTCTATGAATAATAAATTATTGTTTTTCCCAAAACACTTGTTTGAAACTAGTTATAGGACTAGTCAAAAACCCTATTTTCCAGAGGTACCTTGAAGTGGAAGATAGTGAAAATTCCAATATGACTTTCTTAAGGAATAAAAACCCTAGGATCAATGCTCTGAAACCAAATGGAATGATCCAAATGATAAAAATATGATAAAAAAATAGAATTACACACCATTTACAGAATGTGAGTGTGGAGAACTACTCCAAGATAGATAAGTTATACAATAACTTATGAAATGATAGGAGAACCTCCTCCAAATAATCAAATGAATTCATACATCACAATTTGCCTCCCTCCAATAATGAATACATGATCTCTATATATACATATTCACACACTACACATGAAACCCATTTACTAATAGGCTGACCCTATTACATATATATTTCCACATTACATGTACATTTATCCCCATATATTCCCCTCCTTGGGGTCATATCATATACATTTAACCCTATATATGACCCCCTTGGGTCATAACATTGACATTATACACACAAAATTATAAGTGTATTGAACTTAGATAAGTAATCTTCAATGCAAGGGAAACCATTTGGAATTAAATTCGTTAAATAATTTTCCAACTGGTGGGATCGAATAATATTATGTTTACCAAACACAACTTGAATTTTTTACCAAGCTTTATCTAGGCTCTCAATTCCTTGAAGGTGAAACCTTAAATTAGAAGAGATGGAAATTATGATTAGTCCTCATTCTTTTCCATTTGTATTAACTCATTTGACATACTTTTCATCATCAGTGGGTTCTTGTTCTTTCCCCAAGGTAATCCGGTACAATCCTTTACTTCTTAATACATCTTCCATATGGGATTTCCATGAGAAGTAGTTGGTACTAGTAAGTAAAATATAACTGGGAGAATTCATATTAAATATGAAAAGAGTATGGATTTAAAATATGAAACGGATGGTATCGATAGAAAGCTCTTGAAAAAATAGGCGGTTTAAAAAAAACGACACTGAAAACGGACTTCCAATGTGAAAGTTATGCACTTTTGAAAAAAAGAATAAATGATAACCAAAGATCCATGTGTCAAGTAGAAGTTGGTCCACATGGTGATGCTCCTCCTAATTGTGCCTATGAGCTCCATTTTAAATAAGTTACTTATGGAGTGACCCACTTTTATAAAATAAGCGGAAATCACTTTTACAATGAAGTTACTTTGTAAATGAAAGTTGCATGCAAAAATAAATTAAAATAAAATATTAAAGTTATTTAATAGTGATTCACTTTTATAATTAAGTAAAATTCACTTTATAATAAATGCATGAACTTTTTAAAAAAAAAAGTAACAAAAAAGAGACTTGAACTCAAAACCTCTTACTAAGTAAAGTAACTTTCAACCAAGTGAGCTAGTGCAAAACACATTATAGTATTAAAGAGGATTGGGGGCGTTGTTGTTGTGGTGGTGGTGGTGGTGGAATATGGTCTTGGAGTGCGTGCTCAATAAAAAATTATTTTCATGCATTCACACACACAAAAAAAATTCGCTTATTTACAACAACAAGGGTTAGATCTCGATTAGCTTACCTGAAAAATGAAAATTTTCCCTATGTTTCTGATTTACCAAGATCGCATAGAGAACATGGCAAAGAGCATACGTAGACATGAAAACCCTTTCCACTATGGTTTTGATTTTTCGAGATTGTATAGAGAGTGGGGAAAAGAGGATATGTAGATCGAAAAGAGTAGCAAACCAAAAATAAATAAATAAAGAAAAAAAAAATATTATCTTTGCAAAAATTTTAAAAGGGCATATTCAGGCTTTATACCTTGAAATTTGACTAAAATGGTCATATCTTGTGAAAAATAAACCTTTTAGAGTGGAACGAAAAACATTCTTAACTTAAACGAGTACTCCAAATATAATGGTAGAATACTCTTAGCCTATAAATGTACAAAAATGGAAGAAACCCGAGATGTGGAAACACGGCTTCAAGAACTCTATCTACAATGAGAGTAGGTCTTCAAATGCGCTTTGATACGATGTTAAAAAAAAAGGTATTTCAACATAGGAAAAACACCTTCAGTAACCACTCATACAACCAGATCAAAGATCAACACACTGATATTTTTACGTGGTAAATCCCCTATGAGGAAACATCCATAACCCCAACCAATGTGGCCACCTGAAGCAATTTATTAATGCAAAATAAAAATATTACAAAGAGATTTACAAGAGAGTTTCCTAAAAATGATCATTGAAAATTTACCTTCCATGATTTTTAAATAGATATCATGGACTAATCGGGTGTTAAGAAACAAATCAATATAGCCATTAAGATCTAGGAGAATGTGATTTATCAGATCACTCTATGTTGGTAACATATCGTGACCGTCAGATTACCTAACTACAAATGCATACTAAAGAAACACACTTTTACCTAACAACACATTAGACCAATTTGACTTAACTAACTCCTAAGTGCCTAAATATCTTGACACGCCAAATAAGATGTTTTTTTTTTTCCAAAACTACAAGTACTACAAAGTTTTGGGGATATTGCCTTCGACTACAAAACACTCCAAGGGATGTTATATGGCTTCCAAATCTCCTTATTTTTATAAATGCTCATGGATGAATTCATGTGAACAAGATGAGAATTACCACTACCTCTCAATGAAAAATATGCTTCCTCAATCACACTCACTCAATCCAAAAAAGTTGGTTTTGAAGACAAAAGAGCTCAAGAAAATACAAATCATCACTTTCAGGTGCCAAAATGTTCCAATCCTTCTGAGCATAGTCACAATCCCATGGATTTTGATTGTTGTCACATATACCACATTTGAAAAAAGAATCCTTTCTCACTACCCCTCTAGAATTTATACAATAGGCATGGAGGTTACAAATAGTGTCACTATGAATAGAAGATCTAATGGTAGACATAAGTCAAAGAAAGACCTCTTATATTAGGGTGTATGAACAATACAAGGAAAACTCATCATAATAGACCAAATCCCTCTAAGAATAGGTCACCACAAGTCATTTGTTCCATCTCATGGTAAAAATAACCCTAAGTGGAGTTTCAATCACACTATAAAAATATCAACTACCAAAATGGGTCTAATTCCTGAAAAATTAAACTCCTCGAAATGACTTGAGATTCAACACTAATGCTATACACCATAATGGGTCCCTAGAAATACAATAATCTTGCTAAAAATAGAATTATAAAAAATAGACCCAAAATTTGAACCATGAACTTGTTCCCATATTGTGTCTCAAAAAATGTAATCACTCTACCATTCAAACAAAATTTCTAAAAATTGAAAAATTAAAAACATAGAGTTTTCCTAAAAACAAACATTTCTTTGATCTGCCTAAAATTCAAACTGCATGCCCATCACCCTAATGGGTATCTAAACATCTACCATTGAAAAATATTAAGTTTCAAAGAATAGAAATTGCTAAAAATAGTGGAATTGGGACTATAAAATTTCCCACCTATTTGTCCTCATCCCCCATTCATCCTTTAAGGTCTACATGTAAATCCAATGCATGGGGAAAAGCTACTAAAAATATATCTATGGAAACCTAAACTGGAAACTTGCTAAAAATATCACAACATGTGCTTTCATGTGGCATACCCATTGCCTGGGTACCTAAAAACTTCACCTTCTTGAATGATTCTGAATTTATGATATTGATTAATAAATCAAGAAGCATGATGCAAGCACATGCAACAATCAAGAAACATACTAAACTATAAAAGAATCATATTTTCATTCCATGCACAACATTAATAAACAAACATGCACATTATAAAATCAACACAGAGATAATAAATAGACAATGGAAAAACAATTTACAAGAAACACAAATAACTTATATTTTAAAGAAAACTTCATCGACTCACTGCAAACATCAGATGTTCCACCCAACCTTAGGCTATGTTGCACATAAACTCTCTACAATAGTCCACCCCCAAGCTAAGGCTATGGATCCATAAGGACAGGTGCCTAGGTCAACTCTAAAACACACAACACTCATCTATCAATATCTCGCAATTTTCCCAACCACACCACAAATACTAGTTTACCCTCTCTCTTTCCCCCTCATCCTGCACAACCCAAAAAAATGAACCCCCTTCTCTGCAATGCAGTCCTTCAGACTATTCCACTTCTTTCTAGGGATCCAATGCTATTGGTCAAGGAATATTTATGCTAGAAACTCCCAGGATTCTTAATTGTGGGAAATTCTATCACAACTTCCATTGTTCTCATGCACATAGGCATTACTTTCTTGCTAGAAATACCAGTATATACCTACAACCAACTATCAAGGATCTTTACCTCCAACAATTCATTTCCATGCCAAAAACAAGAAAAAAAAGAATGAATGAATGAATGAGGAATGAATGGAGAATGAGTGGTGAACTCCTCTATTATCACTCCAAGAATTTTTCCCTAATTGTAAAGGGAACAAGCTTGGTAACTTAATCAAATGTTTTAATAAAGGTATAAAAAGAATGGATCAAAGATGAACACCTCACACACTCACTCTTCTAGTCAAGACAAATTCGAACACATCACGACAAAACAAGGCTATCCAAGGGTATTGATCAGATAATTTGTCAAACTGAAGTGGTTGAAGAATGTTAACTATGTCAACAACATCACATCTATTAAAAAACACATTTGAAAGGTTGAATATAACTAGCAAATGATTTGTGACTCTTTGTTTATTTATGCAGAGATAAGAAGACAATTATCAATCATAAGATAAACAAGGAAATGAACATTAGATCAAACTCACAAGTACAAAATAAGAAAGGAAAATGAAGGTCTGAACAGTATCACATGACATAAGCTTATCATTCAATAATATATTCAAAGGTCTTAATTACAAAAGGAGTACATATGGATCTTCAATTTCCTCCCCTTTCACTGTAGAAATGATTGGATTTATAGCCTTTAAAATTGATAACTAAGATCCATAGAAGAAGGATCAAATAGCTAAAAATAGTCTATGATCTTATTTATTACAATATTATAGGATTAAGATTCTATTTTTAGGGAGTCAAACCCTATCATGATCTATGGTCTTTAACAACTCTCTCTGCGTGATCGAGGATGAATACATATTCTGGAAACTTCAATCATAGTTGGACATCGAAATCTCCTTCATCCTTGACCAAAAATAGAATTAAATTAGAACTTGTCTTCTTCCTCATTGGAAAATCCTTGGGTTGTAGCACAATAGGTGTAAAATGGTCGACGGATGTTGCAAATACCTGTAGAAGACAATTTGGATTGAGATACTTAAGCACTTGATTGAATTATGACTTGGAGGTTGATATATTCGTTGCTTATGAACCAATGATGTTGCTCTCAACTGACTACAATGATATTACTTAGGATTCATATCATTGCTTCTTTGATTATCTTTCTATGTTACTGTGTATATACAATTCAAAGTTCTTTAAGGAATAAGTACAGAAATTTATACTTGTTATATGTACAGAACTTTGATATCATCTTACTGCTAGAGAGGGTTTGATACCCGAATCTTTATATGCATGCTTTCCTTCCCTTAGGAAAACATAGTATAAGCAAATTAGATGTGGTTGAGCTCATGTAGATTACTTTGACTGATGTTGACTGTATAAATTGCTCTTTCCAATGTTCTGGTAACCATATTTTGATATCTTTGCTTCACATACTTCCATAACCAAAACTAAAAATGATATTAGGAAAAAATAGATATATGTTTCCTCTAATCAATAGTTATATCAAGTATAGGCCTTATATATATCTGAATATGGTATAGACATCATAGATAAACAAAATTGATACCAAAACTGAAGTAAACTCATGTTCATCAGTCATATTCCTTAGAAGAAGATGGTGAAGATGTCTCCCTGAGAAATATAGCAAGGTTCTTCTTGCTCAACATAGTTTTTTCCAAATAGATGTCCTCTACATGACGAACAATCATCATGTTTTGAAAGCCTCCTTAAATCGCCCCTAGGAACAGATAAAACCTTCCTCCCTTTCGCGTGGGAAATCCTCCTCTAAGATGAACAAAGTTCGCTCACACAAGAATTATCCAAAATATTTGGAATATAACATAATAATCCATGCAGGAATAATGTATAAAATATATGAATAGATAAGATAAGATCAGATGATTACAATTGAGAATGAGGGCTCGTTTATATACCCACACTGGGGTGCCCTTTACCAATAGTCATGTCCTTTGAGACATGACCTTTCATTATTAATAATTATTATTTATTAATTATTATGTTATGAACTATGGTATATGTATATTTATGTTCATAACATTGCCTTCCCCTTCAAAATGCTTTGTCCTCAAAGCATACTTTATGGAAGACTTATCTCTTGCGCTAGCTTGTAATTATTGTTGCCTGATTCTTCATTATCGAGTTAGTAATCGTTAAGAACTTGAGACGATAGGATTTTCTAAGCACTAAGCAGAACTTTCGCATTGTAAAGGAGTCTGCCCATCCTAATTCAATCTTTTGCATGGGGATTTTATAGGGTTCTTGGAAAGAACTTGATGTATTTCGACTCCCATGATCGCTTCTATTTTGACCCTCACTTGTAGTGGAAGTAATATTCTTCGACATAGCGGGTATTTGTTTTTGTTGATACATTGATTGGCTGGAGTATCGATTTTTGTGATTAGAATGTTGATAAGGCATCTTCGCAACTTGATCTTTACTTCTTATACTTTCATTTTTTTCTTGATTAACTTTTGGATTTGAGTCTTCTTCATATCTCTTTCTTGTTTGTACCTCGACATTTGAAAACTTCTTTACATCAGCTGGATTTGCCTCCTTTTGAGTTGTAAAGTGGATTGGGTCTGTCATCGTTTCCTTATCGACTAATGATATTTTGCGATCTAGTTTTTCTTGTAAAGTGTTCTTATCATGCTTCAACTTTTTAATCTGAGTTAATAAATCTTGATTATGTCATCTTAATCGTAAAAGTTCTTCCTTATTTTTTGACCTATTGCCTTTTTCTGATTCTAGATTCTCATTTCTTTCATCCTTTAAGATTTTAATTTGTTCAAGTAACTTTTGGTTAAGGTTCCTTAGGCAGAAGATTTCTTCCTCCTTTTCAGTTGATTTCTCCTTGAAACCTTGATTTTCTTGTTCTAAATTTGTATTACTTTGCTTCATGTCTTTTAACTTTCTGATTTTAACTAGTAAATTTTGATTATGATTTTTTAATCCTAATATTTCTTCATCTCGTTCTAGTAAGTCTCGGTCCATTTTTTGTCTTTCAGTCTTTAGTTCCTCATTTTGTGCAATGAGTTCCCGAATACTCTCTTTGAAGTAACGATTATATTTCTGTGTTAATCCATTAAAATATTTTTCCTTCTCAATTTCAAACTATAATATTTTATTCCTCGCTTTATAATGTCCTAGTTCTCCTTCCAATATTCGCAATTATATTTCTGAATTATCTTGATATTCTTCCATAATAAATGATTTTTAAATGTTTCTTCAATCCTTTTTAGAATTACTTTTTTTAATTATATTTTTAAATACTTCACAACCTTATAATTCTCCTATACTTCACAACCTTATAATTCTCATCTTTGGTTAACTTCTATAACTTTATAAAAATAACCTTTTATTTAAGTGTAAGTCCTTTCACTTTAAAAATATTAATATCTGACTTATATAAAAAAAACTCCACCTTTCCACTTTATTTTTGGATACTTTTAATTGAAACTTTGAATACTTTTTCCTTTTTCTCCATTTTTTTTATATTTTAAAAGCAACTTAATAAATACTTTATTTAAAATGTAACTTTTTCATTTTAAATATTAAACCTTGTCCTTTTTACTTATAACAACCTTCACTTCTTATATTCACTCTTCACTTCTTATATTCACTTTTATTCACTTGATCAAGATATCTTAGTATTAACTTGATACTTTATTAATTCCACTAAATATTTAATAGGGCGTGTCCTTAAACTTCACTTTCATTTAATACTTCCACTATATGCATGTTATTGTGTATATACAATACTTTGATGTTAAACCTTAAAGTTTTAAGTCTTCAATCGATTTTACCTCAAGTGAATGTCCTTTTATTCATTTATTCAGCTGGGTAAATATTATTGGTAAATATGGTCAATAATTATTCTTGTTGGTATAGTAATATCATTTATTACTTCACACCTTTTTTAATTATCAATGATTTAATAACTTATATTTTTTCAACTTTAACCATTCAAACAATGAGTTTTACGGATTGTAATATAATCTCCCTGTTATGAGAGGTTGCACCTGTAGGGAATAGTCGCTTAATTACCTTCAATAGCCCGTTACCCGAGATGATTGAGCAGCCACAGATGTGTACGGATGGATGAGCCACAGATGTGTACGGACCTGCAGTTAGAGATCTCGTACAGACTTTATAGAAATATATCGTACAGACAACAATTTAATGGAGCAAACTGTACAGATATAATAGGACGAAAGTTACAGTTACAGCAAGTGCAAGCATAGAAAGTACGGATCTGAATTTTAAAATCAATGGTTGGTTGTACAGAAGGTGTTTTTATTAAATAATTTGTACATATTGCAACTCTTTGTTGTACATAATTAAAGTTGGCAACTTTGCAATTAATTCCGTGATTGTACGGATTTGATCAATTGGTTGTTAAATTTGTATGGATTGAACTGGTACAACAAATATGTGTACAAAACTTTTTTTCCTCTTTCGT
>JZKD02S2183782.1:661134-674931 GCA_000966675.3 Picea glauca
TATATATATATATTATTTTTTTCTTTTTTTTTTAATTTCCAAAAAATATTATTTTTATTTTTATTTTTATTTCTGTTTTTTTATTATTTTTTAAATTGTAGCAGATTTTTTTATTTTTTTATTTTTTATTTTTCTGGACTTTAAAAATTTTAGTGGATTTTTTTTCAACGGAAATAATCTTCTCTAACTGAATTTCGAGATTTAAATGGACAAAGGCCAATTGTGATCAACGATCTCGGATCAGAGAAACTCTGAAACGATGGGGTTGGCTAAAAGCCGGTTCAGACAAGGTCTATTAAGAGAGTGGCCAAAGGCTAGGATCAGAAAAACACAGCTCTGATACCAAATGAGACGAACAAAGTTTGCTCACACAAGAATTATCCAAAATATTTGGAATATAACATAATAATCCATGTAGGAATAATGTATAAAATATATGAATAGATAAGATAAGATAAGATGATTACAATTGAGAATGAGGGCTCGTTTATATACCCACGCAGGGGTGCCCTTTACCAATAGTCATGTCCCTTGAGACATGACCTTTCATAATTTAATAATTATTATTTATTAATTATTATGTTATGAACTATGGTATATGTATATTTATGTTCATAACATCCTCTTCTCCGTAGGTGCAGGCGATGGCCGAATTGAAGATGTTATCACTACAACAAAAGGTGTGATAGACAGTGCAAGATGCAGATTAGGTGGCTTACACGAGTCATTTAGCTTTACCTTTCTTTCCATGCTATACGAACTCTCTTATGAGTTTGGAGCCTCTTATGTTTCAGAACAGGTTCGATCCACTTCTCCACCTAACTTCAAAAACAAGAGACTCAGATCTAAGCTTTGAAACCAGGTCATCGTTTCCTTTGTCTGAATTGCATTTCATTGATAAAGTTTCTCTCCACTCTGGATGTGACGAAGATAATATTGGCCTTGTATTCATTGCCATGGTACCTCCAGCATTCTCAGCGCCTTTCTATTGCACGGATTTTCATGGAGAATGAAGTTTACCACTCGACTGTTGTGGGTGTCACACAACAAAATGTTCCATCGACAACAATCTTTTCCCATCCATGATTCAAGAACTCCAGTGGGATCTTCAATGATACCAGCTTTGGAATCTAATAATGCAACAATCAAAACACATGTAACTTTACTTGGTACTTCATCTATCTGTTCGACGCACAAAAATTTGAACACCTGTGGGCTCATCGAATCTTGATAGCTAACATGGAGAGATTTGTATTTTTTATATTTACTCAAAAGCACAAATCCCACATGCATCAGGATCTAGGAGATATTGTCTTTATATGCACCAGTGCTTACATTACAATTTTGATGAGACATATGGAGTGAAGAGGCTTGGCGCTTGCGCTGGGCTTTGGTGAATTATGTGTTGACTTATGTGACTCGGCACATGTGATTGTTTAGGATTATACTTAGGACTTAGAACACTCGAGCACACACAATGTTTTGGTAATATTTACAAATAAAAAAAAAAATTTATTTGAAAATATAAAAATGCATAGAACTAGGGGTTTTAGAATAAATAACATTTAATTGTGTCAATTTGGAATATAGGTGGCATCAAAAGACAAATACCATAGGGTTCACGGGAAAAGGTGATCGAATCAAGATTGTCAAGGATCAATGGAATATTTGAGGATTATAAAAATGAGCAAAAACCAAAGGAAATTGACAAGTCAAGCATGAAATGATGAAGGGGCTTAAAAATTTTAAGAGCACATTTTGAGCACTAACATCTAGCTCCAACTGGGATGGAGACCTCCCTATGAGGCTCCAAGAACCTTAGCAGTTCCAGTGTCCTTTCCATTGGGCTATGGATTCAACAGTCAACCATTATCTGCAAACTTTCAAAACCTTCCACTTATTCAAGTAAACTAGCTACTGCATCTGTTGAAAAACTTGAAGGAAAAAAAATGCTCGAGAAGTGAGCTTTATTTCCTATGCTACTCTACTTCTAACCAGTTCTGCAACTTGGTCAAGTAAAGGAAAAATTCCATAACAACCATTCAATTAGTTTCAAAACTTAAAAGATTTCGTCCATACCACTAATCAATAGATGATGTCTGAAATGTAACAATAGTGATAACAACTCCTTCAGGAAACAAGACTCACCCAGAAGTGATGATGGGTTAAAGAAATATGAAATTTTCATGTACTCTGAACCATATGACTCCATCAAGGCTACAACTGGATCCTTGAAACCAAGATCAGAAAAATACATATCGATGAATGCCTCATCCATGAAGGCCTCTTTGCTTGCAAACATGTGACTTTCTAGTTCTCTTGTGATCAAATCTTGATCATCAGTAGCAACAAATCTCTCTTCAAAATCATGATCACAAGATGATGATAAAACATGGTTTAAATCATATGGATTATGATCAACTAAGAACATATAGTTTCTTATGCAATCATTGGTTACCACATGCTCAACATTGTTTTCAAATTGATCATAAAATTCACATGCATACATGCCCATAGAAACATCTGCAAACACTGAAGAATCTGATTCATAATCTGACATATACTTACATCCTTGTTGTTGTTCAAGATCTACTTCATACTCACTGTCTTCTTGCTCAAAAACTAAAACATACTGACAACTTCCTTGCTCCTATTCATGCAGATCTTCAAAGTAAACTGGATCTCAAACTCTCTTAGAAGCACGAATATTCTCCTCAATTTCTTGGGAATCTTCAAATAAACATGCTAATGATGAAGACTTCCTTTCTAATAGGAGAAGTACAAGATCTGAATGTTGCGTTATAAAATCTTTTGTTAAAGTTAGACAAAGATTCTTCCTCCTCTCTCCTCAAGGAATAAAAATCAGCGAGGTACGAATCAAAATATTTGTTCTCACCCCAATGATTTGAAAAATCTTTAGACAACTCAATCCAAGAGCCAATGGAATCAACTCTCAAACTCTTAAACCATACTATAAAATATCTGTACAAAGTTTTTGAGAACAACCTCATAATAATTACATCATCATGAATAATCTCGAATTGATCAACAAAATTTTCAAAGGACCCCAAATGCCTCTCATCTGTAACCTGATCCTCTCTAGAAAAATGGGGAAGATACTCAAGGAAATCAAGAGGATAAGGATTAAGGAGATATGGCAGCCTTAAAGGTTTGAACATCTTCATTCTAATTTTAGTTTGAAAAGTAGTGGGATAATCATGAGGATTGACAAGATGATGACAAGGCTCAGTAGTAATGGCAAAAGGTGATGAAATCTGGTTAGGGTTTGAATCGGTTTCTACCTTTGTAAGGTGCTGCAAACCCCAACCCTCGGGCCAAGATCCACTCAGGATCGTTCCAAATTTCCCTTGAGTCGAAGTAGCTCCTTTGGTTCCTCGCTAAAACCTTCAACGAATTCTATCCACAGGTCCTTCTGAAACCCCCCCTTATGCGAACAGGCACAAGGTACGAGCTTCTCCTTCACATGACCACAACTAGGCCTTGGTGCAAGAACCTTTCGCAACTCGCAATTCACGAGTTCGTGGGTTGAAGACCCTCGACTCCTCTTTTCCAAACTCCTGATACCCGAGATGGCGATACGGGTATGGCTCCTTTCCTTATCAGCACCCTCCACGTGTGACCATTGGCTAGGGCTAAGCACTAGCTCCTCTCGCAACTTGCAACCTCGTGAGTTGGAGTGTCGAACCTTGGCGCTCTCCCCTTGCGAAACCCCAAGAGGCGATGGTTGACTTCCCTTTGAACACTTCTCGCAACTCGCAATCTCGCAAGTTGGAGTGTAGATCCTTCGTGCTCCTCCTTTGTGAAATCCTGAGACGCAATAGGGAAACTATGGGTTGACCCCTCAATGCGTGAGTACACGCCACATGTCACCCTTGCGGTCCCCACTTGACAGATGTGTCATGCATTCACACGAGCTCTCGGCTCTCGCTACTTCGCAACTTCTGTAGTTGAAAACAATTCCTCCCAAACCCCGAGCTCCCGATACGCAATAGCTCCACGGGCTCTGATCCAACGGTTCTCCTGTACCTGGATCCAATGGTTCATATCTTCTTTCTACTTGGCTATTCGTGCAACCAAAGAATTTGGTCCGCCCTCTGAACTTACGAACCCCGAGTTCGAGAATTGATCCAACGCTCAACCTGACCAATATCAACGGTCCTCGTTGATTCTTGAACCCAAAAGGATGAGTTTGTCCAACCTCTATCCACCTTGCAACTTCTCTAGATCCTATGGTCCTCGCAACTTCACGAGTTCTCCACGAAGAATCCTAACCATTCAATTCCTTCCTCAATGGCTTCTACAAGACGAATCAATGTCCCCTCTCCTGAGCTTTACTTCTGCGAGATAACTTCTATCCTGTCTCCCTTTGAATACTTCAAAGGTACTATCCCTCCTTGAGCTTTAACTCGCAAACTCAAATCTCCAAAGGACTCCTGCACGCACTCCTTGCGGCACTCTTTCAAATACTTCAAAGTACTTGATTCTTCTACTCTGCGCACCTTCTGCAACAACAGTCCTTCAACTCTTCCACTTGGTTGATAAGTTCTAGCTTTCAACCAGCCTGCGCACACCTTGCATGGCTTATGTTCTTCACTTGTGCTTCTACTGGAATGAGAACAAAGGTATCCCTCCTGAGCTTTCAGAGATAAACTCTGAACCTTTGTCAACACACTCCTTGCAGGAACTCTCTCAGGATGAGAAAAAATTGAAACTCATTCTCTTTCTCTCTCAGAATTCAAACATTCAACATGAAATCATACATACACAACATAGCCTCATAACAAATGCATAATAGAGAGAATAAAATCACTGTAAGCATACCATTCACCAGGTATAAACAAAAAACATCATAACACCATGAGTCTGATTCAAAGCTTCATATATTAATTCAAAGCTTTTGTACATGGGTTCTTCTCTACAACTTTTTGCTACAACTCTATGCTCATGTTCTAATGATCATAATGCTATAATGATACAAGGGTGAGGGTGTCTATATCCGTTTTCCCTCCTACTTCCTAAACTGTCGAATCTATGAATTTAAATCTACTTACTTTCATTAACTATGCATAAATGCCTCTACATTCTATAGATGAGAGCGAATCGCTCATGATCTGTTTACAATATGCAAGTACACTTCCATTTAACCATTACATTAATTCTTTAAAACATTTCCAAAAACGTGCACTGGTGGTTTTCCAGCTGTCTTCCGTCTTCACGCTCGTTTGGCTACTGACGATGCTCCTGCATCATACTCTCTCACTTGAAAATTTTCATGAACTCTTGTTCATGAGCTCTTGTACGGTCTATCCATGCTTCTGAATTTCTGCTTCATCTTCCCAACTGGCATCTTCAACTGGATGTCCTTTCCACTTGACCAAGTATTCAAAATACTCCTTTCTCCTGGTCTTTTTGCTAACCCTCTTGTCAATTATTCTTTCCATCTATGGATTTTCAGCTACAGGCATTTGTTTGGTCCACTGAACCTCTGTCTGTTCATCGTCTTCCCCTATTTATTTATCTTTGTAAGGGTACAAATCCGCAATATTGAATATCGGTGAGATTCCGACCCCATCGAGTAATTCAATCTCATATGCGTTTGCCCCAAATTTCTTCATGACTCTACATGGACCAATCTTTTTCATCTTCAGTTTGTTATATGTTCCTTTGGGGAACCTCTCCTTCCTCAGATGTGCAAGAATCAGATCACCAACTTCAAATTGAAGTTCTCATTTGTGTTGATCTACCTTGCACTTGTATTCTTGATTTGAACTCTGCAATCACTCCTTAATTCGGCTGTGAAGCTCCTTCATCACTTCTGCAAAGTCCTCCGCACTAGCACTCCTGAATTCATCTTGTTCTGAATCTTTCAATTCAAAAACTCCCCTTGGCTGCATTCCATATACAATCTAGAATGGACTCTGCCCTGTGCTTCTGTTGAACGAGTCATTGTAAGCAAATTCCGCCTGTGGCAGAATGTGATCCCACTGACTGTGGTGTTCAGTCACTAGGCTCCTCAGCAAATCTCCCAATCTTTTGTTCACAACTTATGTCTGCCCATCCGTCTGAGGATGATAAGTTGAGCTAAAAGACAAACGTGTCCCCAGCTTCTTCCATAAAGTCCTCTAGAAATGTTCTACGAACTTGGTATCTCGATCTAAAACAATACTTCTTAGCAAACCGTGAAGTCTGACGACTTCTTTGAAAAACAGGTTCGCAATATGAGTTGCATCACTGGTTTTCTGGCATGGTATGAAATGTGCCATCTTTGAAAATATGTCTACCACTAAAAATATTGAATCACATCCTCTTTGTGTCCTTGGCAGCCCCAATATGAAATCCATGCTCACTGCATCCCATGGTCTTTCTGGTATGGGAAATGGTTGATATAACCCTGTGTTCTATCTTTTTCCTTTTGTGTGTTGACAAATCCTGCATCTGTCCACAAATTTCTTAACATCTGTCCTCATTCCTGTCCAAAAGTAGGAACCATTCAATTTTTAGAACATCTTATCATGACCAAAATGTCCATCCAATCCTCCACTTTGTTTTTCTTTCAGCAGATTCTCCCTCATGGAGCATTTTGGAATACACAGCTGATTGCCCCTGAATAACAATCCATCTTAGATCATATATTCGGTCCACTGGCTTTTGTCCCTGAGAATTGGATTCTCAGATGCCTCATACGCCTCTTTAAAATCTGGATCATCTCTGTACATTTCTTTGAGGTTATCAAAACCCAAAGTTTTGACTCTAAATTCCTGCATAAGCAAACATTTCCTGCTCAAAGCATCAACAACTTTGTTAGTAGTTCCAGAAATATGTTTAATTACAAAAGTAAAATTTTGCATGTATTCAACCCATTTAGCATGATTTTGGTTCAGCTTCTCCTGTTGAGTTACGAATTGTAAAGCATGATTGTCACTGTACAAAACAAACTCCTTAGGAACCAAATAATGTCTCCATTTCTTCAGTGCTTGTATGACAACATAAAATTCTTTGTCATATGTTGAGTATTTAATCTTTGCTTCATTCAGTTTTTCGCTAAAGTATGCAACTGGCCTATCGTCTTGGCTTAAGACTGCTCCAATTGCAAACCCACTAGCGTCACACTTGACCTGGAACGTCTTGCTAAAGTCTGGCAACACCAGAATCGGTTGCTCCGTGATCTTCTTCTTCAGCAGATTGAAACTTTTCTCTTCTTCCTCTGTCCAATGAAAAGATTTATGTCTTTTCTTCAACGTATCCATCATTGGTGCGCTAATTCCACTGAAATTTTTGATGAATTTTCTATAGAAACTTGCTAAACCATGGAAGCTTCGGACTTCAAACACATTTTTTGGTGATGGCCAATTCTTAATCGCATTTATTTTTTCTGGATCCATCTTCAACTCATTCGCAGAGATAACAAAACCCAAATAAATGAGTTATGTCCTCATAAATGATGATTTCTTCATATTTATCAGCAACTTCTCTTGTTGTAATCTTCTCATCACTGTAGCTAAAAGATTCAAGTGTTCTGCTTATGTCCTGTTGAAGATCAATATATCATTAAGATATATGATAACAAATTTCCCAATGAAATCCTTGAGGACTTCGTTCATTAATCTCATGAAAGTACTAGGTGCATTTGTTAAGCCAAATGGCATAACAATTCATTCATACAGCCCTTCATTCATCTTGAATGTTGTCTTCCATTCGTCACCTTCCTTCATACGAATCTGATGATACCCGCTTTTCAAATCAATCTTTGAAAATAATCTTTCTCCACTCAAGCAATCCATCAAGTCATCCATCCTTGGAATTGGAAATCTATATCTGATGGTAATCTTATTGATTGCCCTTGAGTTAGTACACATTCTCCAGCCTCCATCTTTCTTTGGGCTGAGTACTGTCGGAACATCACATGGACTCAATCTCTCTCTAACCAATCCTTTGTCCATTAAGTCCTGGACCTGTCTCTTGACTTCTTCATTTTCCTACGGCGTCAACCTGTACACGGATTTGTTTGGTAAACTGGCTCCAGGTATAAGATCAATGTGATGGCTTATACTTCTGATCGGTGGCAAGGAACAAGGTATTTCATCCACTACTATATCAGCAAACTCTTCCAGCAATTCTTGGATTTCTTCTGGCAAATCATCCACTCTTGTACTGGTCAAAACAATTTTTGGCTTCCTGACCACAATAAATTGTGTGTCTTCCTTCTTCTTAACCTCATCAAGAAGTTCCTTCCCATTCATGAGAAGTATAATGTTGCTTGTCTCTGGTTTCACTTCTTTATCCTTAATCGACAACAACATGTGAGTTCTCCCATTCTTCTCCAGGGTGTATTTGTTCTTTCTCCCATCATGAATCACATTCCTGTCATATTGCCATGGTCTACCCAGTAATAGATGAAAAACATCCATGGTAATGACATCACATAATATTTCATCTTTATATCCTCCTATTTTAAATTCAACTAAACATTGTTTAGTGACATTTACCTGATGTCCTTTTTGTAGCCACGACACTCTGTATGGGCTTGGATGTTCAACAGTCTCCAGCTCCAGCTTTTCTACCATCTCTATAGAAATGAGATTATATGTGCTCCCACTATCTACGATGACTTTGCATACTCTGTCTTTTGTCTTGCAAGCAGTCTGAAAAAGTATGTTCCTTTGGGCTGGGTTCTCTACCTCCTTCTACGGATTCAAGAGAACTTTCCTCATCAGCAAGGATCGTTCACCCTCAGCATCTTCTGCCTCAACATTCTGTCTTTGTGCTTCGGCAATGTGAGTTTCACCACCTTCTTTCTTCCTATCTGGACACTCATAGGATTTATGCCTGTTTTTTCCACAGGTAAAACATTTCACTTCACCTCCTCTGCCTCTTCCTCTTCCTCTGGCTCGAGGAAAAGTATTTCTATTAGCATATTGCCCTCTCTGTGAGCTTCCTTCTCTCTCATGTTGAGTTTGAGGTTTCTTTCCCTCTTATTTAGGCTTCTGAGTCCTGTCTTGGGAAATTGTTTTGCCTCTGGATTAACTTCTACCTCGGCCTCTTTGACCTTGCTTCCAGCTCAAATTTTCTTCATCTTTCAGAGCCATCTAATAAGCATCTTCTACAGTTCGAATGATCATCATGCTCATCTCATCTTGAATGTCATATCATAGACCATTCATGTACCTAGCAACCTTTTCATCATCTCTTTCCCGATGACCTGCTCTGATGTTTATCTTGTAGAACTCTTTAGGGTATTCTGAAACAGAGTGATTTGATAATCCTTGGGTACGAATTTGGCTTTCATCTTTGCAACCATTCTATCCGAACTCTTGATTTTTTGCTTGCCTTTGCAGCGTCTGTCAACCTATAGTTCATCCCACCATAGTGTTGCATGCCCTTTAAGTCTGGTAACGGCATGTTTGACCTTCTTGTCTTCCTTGACATCCTCATAGTCGAAGTATTTATCCAAAGCTCTAATCCAGTCTAGAAGCTCTTCAACATCCAGGTTTGCCTCATACATAGGAATCTCCATCTTTTCTCTGGCACCTATCCTTGCAACAACCCTGAATAGGTGTTCATCCGCAGCATCCTCGACTGTAACTTCTTCTTCATGTCCAGCTTCATTTTCACTCTCATCCTCGCTGATATCCCTAGCGTCAACTGTGGGCCTCTGTGTTGTCTCCATGGCATCAAGCCTAGCACGTAGTTCGCGCATTTCCCTTTCCACTACTGGATCGGGCATTGGTCTGTCTCTTCTTCTCGGCAGCATGGCTGAGAAATGTTCCTCTTTTCTCTGCTACAGAAAACAAAGAACTTTTTCTGTGCTCTAATACCACAACTAATGTGTATCAGAGTACTCTTTTTCCTCTAGCTTACTCTGCCTGAAATATACAGACAAAATCAAGCTCTGATACCACAACTGCTGCAGACCCCAACCCTCGGGCCAAGATCCGCTCAGGATCATTCCAAATTTACCTTGAGCCGAAGCGGATCCTTTGGTTCATCACTGAAACCTTCAACGAATTCGATCCACAGGTCCTTCTGAAACCCCCCCTTATGCGAACAGGCACAAGGTGTGAGCTTCTCCTTCACACGACCACAACTGGGCCTTGGCGCAAGCACCTTTCGCAACTCGCAATTCGCGAGTTCGTGGGTTGAAGACCCTCGACTCCTCTTTGCCAAACTCCCGATACCTGAGATGGAGATACAGGTATGGCTCCTTTCCTTGTCAGTTCCCTCCACGCGTGACCGTCGGCTATGGCTAAGCACCATCTCCTCTTGCAACTCATGACCTCGTGAGTTGGAGTGTCGAACCTTGGCGCTCTCCCCTTGTGAAACCCCGAGAGGCGATGGTTGACTTCCCTTTGAACACTTCTCGCAACTCGCAATATCGTGAGTTGGAGTGTAGATCCTTCGTGCTCCTCCTTTGCAAAATCCCGAGATGTGATAGGGCAACTATGGGTTGACCCCTCGATGCATGAGTATAGACCACCTGTCACCCTTGCGGTCCCCACCTGAAAAATGTGTCACGCATTCACACGAGCTCTCAGCTCTCTCCACTTCACAACTTCTGCAGTTGAAAGTGATTCCTCCCAAACCCCGATCTCCCGATACGTAATAGCTCCGTGGGCTCTGATCTAACGGTTCTCCCGTACTTGGATCCAACGGTTCAGATATCCTCGCTACTCAGCTATTCGTGCAACCAAAGAATTTGGTCCTCCCTCCGAACTTACGAACCCCGAGTTCGAGAACTGATCCAATGCTCAACCTGACCACAATCAACGGTCCTCATTGATTCTTGAACCCAAAAGGATGAGTTCATCCAATGTCTATCCACCTTGCAGCTTCTCTATATCCTACGGTCCTCACAACTTCGCGAGTTCTCCACGGAGAATCTTGACCGTTCAATTCCTTCCTCAATGGCTTCTATGAGACGAATCAGCGTCCCCTCTCTTGAGCTTTACTTCTGCGAGATAACTTCCATCCTGTCTCCCTTTGAATACTTCAAAGGTACTATCCCTCCTTGAGCTTTAACTTGCAAACTCAAATCTCCAAAGGACTCTTGCATGCACTCCTTGTGACACTCTTTCAAATACTTCAAAGTACTTGATTCTTCGACTCTGCGCACCTTCTGCAACAACAGTCCTTCAACTCTTCCCCTTGGTTGATAAGTTCTAGATTTCAACTAGCCTGCGCACACCTTGCATGGCTCCTGTGCTTCACTTGCGCTTCTGATGGAATGAGAACAACGGTATCCCTCCTGAGCTTTCAGAGATAAACTCTGAACCTTTGTCAATGCACTCCTTGCGGACGTTTCACTGCACTCCTTACAGAAACTCTCTCAAAGTGAGAAACAATTGAAACTCATTCTCTTTCTCTCTCAGACTTTAAACATTCAAAATGAAATCATACATACACAACATAGCCTCATAACAAATGCATAATAGAGAGAATAAAACCACTGTAAGCATACCATTCACCAGGTATAAACAGAAAACATCATAACACCATGAGTCTAATTCAAAGCTTCATATATTAATTCAAAGCTTCTATACATGGGTTCTTCTCTACAACTTTCTGATACAGCTCTATGCTCATGTTCTAATGATCATAATGTTACAATGATACAAGGGTGAGGGTGTCTATATCTGTTTTCCCTCCTACTTCCTAAACTGTCTAATCTATGAATTTAAATCTACCTACTCTCATTAACTATGCATAAATGCCTCTACATTCTACAGATGAGAGCGAATCGCTCATGATCTCTTTACAATATGCAAGTACACTTCCCTTTAACCATTACATTAATGCTTTAAAACATTTCCAAAAACGTGTGTTGGTGGTTTTCCAGCCGTCTTTCGTCTTCAGGCTCGTTTGGCTACTGACGATGCTCCTGCATCATAAGGTTACATGGCTGATCAAAGTCAAGAGGTATTTGAATACAAAGATTATCTTTATGAACAGGCTTAGGTGAATATATTGAATCAACATCTACAATACAAGCAGTTTGAAGATCTTCTTCTTCTAAAGATGGATATATAAAATAATATTGATGATCATCCGAATATACAAAACACAAGATGATCCTTTTAATACGTGAAGGGAAAAGTAAAAATGAGTTGATAAAGAACAACAACATCTCATGAAGAAGGGTCATAAACTGATACCTGGATTTTCCCTTATGCCCTTTCATCTTTCTGACAACTGGATCCTCCCTAGTGGAGTTTTTAATCGTGGATTCTCCAGGCAGATGATTACAGTCGATCTCTATGTCCTTCTCTTGTCTACCATCAAGAGTTGGATCTATGTCATTTTCCCAGGGAAACTATACTTCACTTTTGTTCCCCCACAACAACACCATTTTGTTATCACTCTAAGAATATTTCCCTGACTGTAAAGGGAACGAGCTTGGTAACTTAATCAAATGTTTTAATAAAGGTATAAAAAGAATGGATCAAAGATGAACACCTCACACACTCACTCTTCTAGTCAAGACAAATTCGAACACATCAGGACAAAACAAGGCTATCAAAGTGTACTGATCAAATAATTTGTTAAACTGAAGTGGTTGAAGAATGCTAACTATGCCAACAACATCACATCTATTAAAAAACACCTGTGCAAGGTTGAATATAACTAGTAAATGACTTGTGACTCTTTGTTTATTTATGCAGAGATAAGAAGACAATTATCTATCATAAGATAAACAAGGAAATGAACATTAGATCAAACTCACAAGTACAGAATAAGAAAGGAAAATGAAGGTCTAAACAATATCACATGACAGAAGCTTATCATTCCATAATATATTCAAAGGTCTTGATTACAAACTATGGATCTTCAATTTCCTCCCCTTTCACTATAGAAATGATTGGCTTTATAGCCTTTACAATTGATAACTAAGATCCATAGAAGAAGGATCGAATAGCTAAAAATAGTCTATGATCTGATTTATTACAAGATTATAGGATTAAGATCCTATTTTTAGGGAGTCAAACCCTATCATGATCTATGGTCTTTAACAACTCTCTCTGCATGTTGGAGGATGACTACATATTCTGGAAACTTCAATCATAGTTGGGCATCAAAATCTCCTTCATCCTTGACCAAAAATAGAATTAAATTATAACTTGTCTTCTTCCTCGTTGGAAAATCCATGGTTTGTAGCACAATAGGTGTAAAATGGTCGACAGATGCTGCAAACACCTGTAGAAGAAAATTTGGACTGAGATACTTGAGTACTTGATTGAATTCCGACTTGGAGGTTGATATCTTCGTTGCTTCTTAACCAATGATGTTGCTCTCAACTGACTACAATGATATTACTCAAGCTTCATATCCTTGCTTCTTTGATTAGCCTTCTATGTTACTGTGTATATACAATTCAAAGTTATTTGAGGAATAAGTATAGACATTTATACTTATGATATGTACAGAACTTTGATATCATCTTACTGTTGGAGAGGGTATGATACCCGAATCTTTATATGCATGCTTTCCTTCCCTTAGGCAAACAGATTATAAGAAAAATAGATGTGGCCGAGCTCCTGTAGATTACTAGCCTCTTCGTTCCAGGGGAATCTTGTGAGAAGGGAGGGCCCACCTTCTTCACAAGATTCACCCGTTAGTTTTATAATGTGTTAGTGTGATCTTTGTTTATGCCTTGATTGATTTTTGTCTTACTGAAACACTACTTTAATGAATTCTGCTTTGCTGAAACACTACTGAACTCTGTCTTGTTAAGAACTCTGTTTTATTGAATGTTACATTGTTTTCATGAAGTTCATGCTTGGG
>JZKD02S2183782.1:687723-699637 GCA_000966675.3 Picea glauca
CAATCATGCAAGTGTTTGACTCTACAAAACTAATTTATGTAATCGAGCCTTTAGTGAAGCCAACCATGAAATACAATAATTTAAACATGTGTCCACATGTAGTGAAATATCAGAGAAAACAAAGAAACCAAGAATAAATTATTATGAACTTCATAAAATGGAATATCCTTATCTAAAACAAGGAAGAAAACCTTAGCCTCTTCTCTATTGTCCTCTAAAATAGATCCTCTATGTGTTACTCAACTAGGTCAACAAAAATTCCCAAATCTAGGAAACACATAAACTTAAAAATAGTTGTTGAAATAGACTCAAGTTGAGAAACCCTCACCAAATCAATAAATTCTTGCTACTGCTAAAAAATAAGAATAGATACTATTACCTTCTCACTACTAGAAAGAACACCTTCAACTTGAGATAGAATCTCTATGTCATACTATAAACATACTTCGTTTTTAACTTCAAAACAACTATTGAGGGAAATCAACATAATATGTGTTATAATGTGCTCATTGTAAAAAACACATCACAAGGAGGTCATGCACCTTTATTCATAGTAGGAATATTATCAACCACCTCATCCCTATATCATTCAATCAACTCTCTTTCAACAAGGTAATAATGGGTACATGAAACAACCTCACCATCATCATTCCATGATAAATAATCAACAAAATCAACATTATCCTTAGAAACGTCATCATCTTCATCAGAGTCCTTGAACCTACATATGAACTATGCTTGCAACAATAAAAAAATATGTAACATAATTGGAAGGTAACACATAAATGAACCATTTATTGGTGCCTTGAACAAAGGACATCACAAATAGATTCGGCAACACATCTTCATGCCCCATATTAAAATGATAATTAATCCTATCAAAATATTTCAGATGTCGGTTAACCAAGTCACCTTCAAACCTTCATAGTATGAAAAGTAATTATACCACTTTCTTTCCTCACTAAGAATAGATTAAGATACCCATATATGGCATCAAAGTATAATGGAGAAAACCTCCAATAATTTTTAACTTGTATTTCCACTATTGATATCACCATAAATCCAAGTAATATGAACCCTCAATATGCATGGTCCCTATGTGATAATAACTATCATAAAAACTAGATTCAAATCCATTGGAGTCACTAGATTACAAAATATGCAATAGTAAACACTCACCAATGCCATAGTAGCTTAATGATTAAGCTACAAATACAAAGAAGCTAGGCTTGCTCTATGAAAATGGTGTCAAAATGTTAATGCTCAAAATCATTTGGTTTCAAATATAGACTCTATGAGAGTTAACACTTGACACTAGAAGAGTTAAAAGGTAACTAGGGAAGGTGTCAATGTCATGTTGCACAATCCCTTTTGAATTTTGGCTAGTACTTGATATAGCCTCAAGGAGGAACCCTTATGCAATCTAGAAACAAAGTGGGAACCCAAGAGACCAAAAATATTTCAAACTATGAGATGTATTTGAGGTTATATAAAAATCAAAGATGAAAATTCTAATTAATTAATCCAGATAGAAAGATCAAATGCATATTTAGAGATACTATTAAAAAATTTCCCTAGCAAATGTGCAAATATGTTATTAGAACACCTCAATTTTGTCCCTAAAAGTGTAGTTATGTCACAACAAGATTTAAATCACGAAATTATCAATTATGACCATAATGACTTGAATTTAGTGGGTTGGGGAGTTAATAATTCAATTAAAAGGGATTAGTTTCTATGTTAATTGATTCAAAAAGTTCAAGTGAATCAAAAGACACATTCAACAACTGAGATATAGCAACCAAATAAAATGTTTCCTTTATTCCAAAGATGCAAGTACTACAAATTTTTGGGGTTATTGGCTTCAAATAAAAAGCACTCCATGGGACATCAGATCACTTCCAAAGAACCTCCTCTTCACCAATGCTTAATGATGATTCCACATGAACATGATGAGCTTGACATCTACGTCTCAGTGAAAAAAAATCTCTTTCACACTCACTCAAACCAAAACATGGGGTGTTTGAACAAGAGAACTCAATCAAATACAGAAACAAATTATTACTAGAGGGGCAGTGAGGAGTTCTTCCTTCAAGAATAGAATAATTAGTAGAGAATACTTAGGGAACCACTCCTCACTACCATTATTTATACCATTAGATATTATATTCAACTAATGGAAGGGGAAATAGTACTAAAAATATATCTCTAAAAGCATGAAATAGAACCCTGCTAAACATAGCACAATATGTGATCATTTCCTACTAGAATATTGATCTTTAAATAGTCCCCAAAACTAATACATTACAACTCTGGAACAAAGTCGGGCTAGAATAAAGATATGCACAAGGTACCCATATGGCCAAGATACTCACCAACTATCAATGTTGAATGGTAAACTATGTAAAGTTGATTTTGCCCCATATAATATCCATGAACATATGCTAGAACATAACACCCAAGAACCTATAGGAAAATCTAGTGTTAACATTGGTTGTAATTAGGGGACAATATCCCCTTGCTAAGAATCCCAAAACTTTGAAGCTAATGAATATCTCTAAATAAACCCTTGGGAACATGTTTATGACTCAAATCAACCATGTTCTAGGACTTGACATAAATCAATGTGACATCCACCCAACTCATGACACAACTTTTAACTTTAAGACTCAAATATTCAACAAGGACATTATTCCCAAGTAAATTCGACCATGTACTTCACACGAACTTTATTTTCTCATAAATAGAATTAATACATGTAGAAATCGTCTCATGAATGACCCATCCTAACGACCTACTATGTCCAAAAATATTTATTTTAACTTGAAATCGCAACCACCATCCAAAAGAAAACCTAATTGACTAAAAATTGTTAGCTAAATGGAAATAAAAACAATAACAAGAAAATAACTCAACAAAAATTGGAAACCAAAAACAAATTGACTCTAGAGTTAGATGTAACCTAAAATTGAAAACATATCCAATCAAAAGGGGATTGGATCTATCAACTTAAACCTAAACCTATGTGATAGAAAATACCACTTTTTTTTTCTTTTTCTTTTTTTTCTTTGTGGCATTGATGTCACTTAGTACTGATCAACATACTTTGACAACAAATGAAGATAATCATGCAAGAGACTAAATTTGAAAAAGTGATTTATGTAATCAAACCTTAGTGAACTCAACCATGAAAGTTGTTAATTCGAACATGTCCATGTGTAGTGAAGGATTAGAGAAAACAAAGAAACCAAGGATAATTGTTTATGCACTTCATAATTTGGCACATCCTTATCTGAAAGAGGGAAGAAAACCTTAGGATATTATTTGTTGTCCTCTAAAATATATCTTCTATGTGTTTCTCAATTGGGTCAGCAAACCCTCATAGATCTAGGCAATGATTAAAGTAAAAAATAGGCATTGAAATCAACTCAAATTGAAAAACCATTACCAAATCAATAGATTCTTCACATTGCTTGAAAATAAGAATAGTCCCCATCACCCCCTCACTGCTGGGAAAACAATATTCAACTTGAACCAGAAGATCTATGTCATATTATAAACTTACTTCATTTTTAAATTCATCACAACTAATAATGGATATCAACGTATTAGATGTTATAGATTTCTCATCATCGAATAAATCATCATGAGAAGGAGACACACATTTATTAATTCAATAATTTTATCATCTATTGCATCCCTATCAAATTCAATCAATTCTATTTCAACAAAGGAATAAAGTAGTGCTAGAAACAACCTCACCATCATCAATCCATGATGAATAAACGAGAAAATCAACATCATCCTTAAAAACATCATCGTCTTCATTAGGGTCCTTGAACCTGCATCTAATATATACTTAAAAACTTGAACAAATATGTAATGGAACCTGAAGGTATCACATGAATGAACCATTGATGGGTTTCTTGAACCAAATACATCCAAACAAATTCATTAACACATCTTCATGCCTCACATTAAAACAATCAATAAACCTATAAAAATCTTCGAGATGACAATCAACTAGCTCACCCTTCAAACCTTCATAATATGGAATATAATCATACCATGTTCTTTCCTACTAAGCGATAGATTAAGATAACCATTTATGGAATCAAATTCTAATGGAAAAAACCTCAAAAAATCTTTAGCATGTATTTCTACTATTGATAGTGCCATCAATCCAACAAATATGATCCCTCAATATGCATGGTCAAATGAAGTCCCAAAGTGATTACAAAATATGCAATGATAAACACACACCAATCTCATAGTATCCTGATGCTACAATTACCAAATATCATGGCTCACTCCCCAACAATGATGCCAAAGTGTTAGCACTCAAAATCATTTGGTTCCAAAAATAGATTCAACAAGATTTATTGATTGAAATTGGAAGAGTTAAAAGGTAATTAGGGAAGGTGCCAATGTCACCTCACATAATTATCCCTTTGGACTTAAATATAATGTTTTCTATCCACAGGGAGGAATTCCTATGTGATTTGGAAACAAAGTGTGAACCTTGTGTTGAGTCTTAAAATCATCATGAAGTCACCAGCTTGCAAAGAATTGCAAGGAACACATATTTTTGAATATATATATATATATATTACTAAATAAACTAATAAGTGGGACTCCCTGTAGTGTTTTTTCTTCTTTTCGAAGAGGATTTCATTTTAAAAAAAGTACTTGGATGCTGATGTGATTGGAAGGAGTGCATTTTGTTGACACAACATGAGCTTGGCATCTTTCTTCTCAGTACAGGGTTCCTAATTGCTACGTTCGCAGGTATGTGGTTTCAAATAAAAAAAATTGGCCATCCTATCTATTTGTTATACCATTCCATACATATATTTGATGAGTTTATTTCATCACTCCTAGACAAATGTGATGCAATTTATTTTTAAAAAAGGGGTGTTCAATTTTTATAAATATACGGTATGCCTATCATATGCACACCATTGATTACATATATTACTTCTGACACATATCATACGAGTTATATGATAGGAATGGTATCAAATTTGTTGTTGTAATTGCAATGAATTTGAAAGTTTTATATAGTAAAGGTTTGGAGGTTTTAGTATATATGGGATATATAATGCGCCTTGACTATAGACTATTCAAAAGTGTTATGGATATTTAATGAGAAAAGGGGAAACATATATGGCATGTGAATATCGTGTGACATAGCATACACTTGGAAATCATCCGACGCTTGAGGTTTTGACGTGGTGATCTTTGGGATTTGTAAAAGATTAATGGTGGTCGCCACTCTAGCGTCACGTGACCAATAGTTAATGCATTCTGCTTGTTTTGGGTTACCACCTCAGGGGTTTGTCATTTGATTCATTTTGATTTTGAGGAAGGGTTTTGACATCGGGTTGTAATTGTTGCAACTGTCTTGAAACACAAATAAATACCACACAACTCCAGGTACCAGGGTTTCGACTCCCTTTCTTCTAATGTTGTTCTTTTCTAAATAATTTACTCGTGGTTCTGTGAATGATGTATTGTGCTTGTCAATTTGATTGTTTTCATGTTATAACTATGGGAATGTGAAGAATGGAACTCCTGGTTGAATGAAAATATATGAGTTTTTACAGTATGAATAGTTGAAGTCACAAAAGTAGTTTAATGAAGAAAAACAGTTTATGGTTGTTGAGCTTTATGCATTTTATTTCCACTGATTATCTCTTTGTTTGGGATATGTGTATCTTGGCTTCTCTGTTCTGTAGCTCACTGTTTAGTTTTTTTCAACCATTAGAGTTGTATCATCGTCATGGGTTTGTTTATTTGGGTTTTACACCCCACGACCTCATGCGTAGAGTCGGTAAACAATGGGTTTTGATTCATTTTGAGTTGGGGTTTGTATTCCTTGCATGCATTGTGCAATCTCCTGGTTAATGAAGGAACACATGAATTCAGTTTTTATTGATTGAATGATAAAGGGGTTTCAACCATATGCTGTCGCACTCTGCGCAATTTTGTTTTTTATTTGCAAGGTCCAGTACTACTAGTCTTGTGTTATATACATTGTTCTTCGCTTGTTCAAGCTTGGTATTACAACCTATGAATCAAATTGTTTCACTATGGTCACATGAAAGGGGTTGCATGCATATTATGGGTTATCGACTCATCGAAAAATCGAGAGACCCACAGACATATGCACAACACTCAACGAATTAGGTTGATAAAAAGAGTTCAATTACGAACTGGGTTTGTAATCCCTGCATGCGTTAATCCAAACCCAACCGAGTTTAAAAAAAGGATTTTGGGATTTAAGTCCTCGACGTGTTTAAGGCTCATTTATGTCATGATCTTTCGATGCATACGATACATATTTGGATTAATGGTTTGGATAAACTAGATGTTGTTGCAAACTTAATTTGCCTAGTTGTGATTTGGATCTTTCTTGGTGGATTGAGGTTGGGTTATGATGAAGTGGCATTTCATAACTTTTGGTTTTATGATGAAGTTAGCATAATGATTGGTCTCTTCTAGGATTGATGTTGATGGTTTGCACTGTGTATTTGAAAAAATCATGGAAGATCAATGGTCTTAAACATAAATTAAAAATTGTGACTACTGGACATTAGTATGATGAAAAAAAGAAAATAAGCATTTTAAATAAATAGTTGGGTATCAACTGAATTTTTAATTGGGACATTGTGCAGGTTAAATGAATAATTTGGCTATAACATGACAAAATATGAAGAGATGCAGATTGATACATGTTTAAAACCTTGTGATTGCATGTAATTATAATTCCTCTCAAAGAATACAGACCATCATAGACTCTGTAATTAATGCATGTTCATTTTACATTCCCCTATCATAAGTAACATTTTTCGCTCATTACAATCCCAATTCATTTTCCCAAATTTCCCTTTTACTCTCATGCTTAATTATAGTTATGTAATTGTAGAACAAAATTGATCAAAAGAGAGATATTAACTTGTTTAGGGTTGACTCTGTTTTCTAGCTTAAGTAATTTGATTAAGAGTTAGTGAGGTGTTTTAAAAGATGGCCATGGAAGAGAACAATCCATTTTACATGCCTGTCATACTTACCATTTTTTCTCTCATTACAAATCCCATCATTCAATCCCAAAACCCTTTCAAAATCCTTGTTCTAAGTGATTGTTGGCTTTGAGAACATAAATTGCATGATAATTGCTTGCATGTGTATTATTATAAATAGAGCCATGTTTAAGTTATTTCTTTTGCAAAGTTTTAGATGAATGATTAGTTGAACTTTGGTTCTGACTTGTGTAAATATATATCATTATGATCTTTTTTAGCAGGGGCAGTCATGGCAGGAGAGGAAATAATAGAGGAAGAGGACTAGGTCCTTGGAAAAGGGGTAATAAGAGTCTTCAATTTTCCATACATTTTGATGCAGATTCAAAAGAATTCAATCAGTTGTTGCAGACATGTTTCCTCAATTTGGTTGGAAAGAAATCCTATAGACCTCCACATATGCCTGAAAACCCTCGTCTAAGTATCAATATTCCAATCCTAAACCATGTTTCTTCTCCTCTAGCTAGACCGAAACATGATGGCTGGAAAAATGTTGTACATCCTCCTTCTGGACAGTCGCATGGTTGGCCAATTATTAATCACCCTCAACAGTCTCCTTTTCATTCCTGGCATATTGCTTCTCCCTTGCATCAACAAAAAATATCCCAAGCCTCACATGCCCATCATGCCAAGGCCAAGATCACTAAACTTGAGGATAGTCTAGAGAAGGAGAAAGTAGTAGAAGCTGAGTCAAATTCATCACATGAGTCATCACATTCAGTCACTTCACATGTGTAGGGAAATAGTCAGAAATATTCTAAGGCAGGTTCATCAGTTGGGAGAAATGAAAGGGATGAAAGTAGTCATGGAAAGAGAGGAGCAACCTCTCACAAGAAATACGGTTTTTCATGATTATGTTGGCATCTATGTGTGAACTTATCTGCACTTCATTTTTTGGCAGATTATGATTTTGATAGCATTTTATTTGGGACAACTCATACTCTCACAATTTCATATTTTAGACAGATTTACATAATGGTTAAATTTTGGTAAATTTAATGATTGCCACATGGAGTGACAGGGGGCCTTTTATCTTATGCATTTTGATCACATGGTTGTTTGATGTGGCAAGTTGATGTGTTTTGTATTTAGATGGAAGTTACAAGGAGGAAATGGTTCATTAATTGGTTTAAATGAAATAGGGGGTCCCCACTTATTAGCTTTATTTAATACCCTTATCATATTATTATTATTATTTATTATTAATTTACTTGACAACTCTCCTATTAACTAACTAGTTGTTAGTTAATAAATTAAATAAAAGTGGTTGAATGATTCAACTACCTTGGAGATATTTAAAGGAGCAATCTAGACAAAGTAAAAGGAGGAGAAGACATTGCTCTGATAAGGTATGCTCTTACTTCCAAGTGAGATTTCATTACTATGTCATTAATCTATGATTTCTAAGCTAAGACACTTCTTGTGATAGCAAGGTTTGTTGAACGTGACAAAAAGCTAGGACCAAGAGGCATTGAATTACGATATGCTTCCAGGTTGATTGTGTGTTTGATAGTTTGCAGACTTCTTTTGGTTTCTAGATTAGTTTCTCAGTACTAAATATGATTCTTGTGCAGAGTCATAATGGAGTGCAAGTTGTGGTTGTTGACTTATCATTCTTGGTCTAATTTGAAGGCACTAGTGGCCTATGTGTATGTTACCTTAGGTATCTAGACTTACATCTAGTCCATAATTTGACAGTATGAGAAGTGTATTGGTTATTATAGAATGAATGAATATTGATGGTTTTACAACTCTCTTGGTCTCTCTTATTTTTATCAGATTATGTGATTTTTCTTTTTGTTTAAATTATTATATTATAAAACTGGACTTCTTTATTTTAGTTTGCATTTGATAAATAAATTTAAAACAACAATTGGTCTTTAAATCAAATAACTTGAAAGTTAATTGAACTTGTAATAAGGCTATAAATTAGGGTGATAATCTCACCTATCTTGTTTTAGTCCAACAAGATTCGAAAAAATGTTGTGAAGAGGACTTTCATTTCTTTTACTCAACACCTTGGAGACTAAAAACATTTCCAAACAACCAAATGTACTTTCTATCATATAAAAATCAGAGTTGAAATCTACAATAAATTAATATGGACAATAAGCTAAAATGCAGATTTACACCTAATAATAAAATTATGCTTTGGAAACCTTGCAAATCAATTGTTATAACACCTCAAATATGCCTCTCAAAGTCAAGTTCTCCACAATAATATTATATGCAAATTTACACCTAATAATGAAATTATGCTTTGGAAACCTTCCAAATCAATTGTTATAACACCTCAAATATATCCCTCAAAGTGAAGTTATGTAGTAAAATATTAAAAAACGACAAACTTTAAATCTAGGAATGATCATCTCTGACCGTGGTACCTCGAATTTCATAGATTAAAATATCAGAAAATCAATAAATTTTACAAATGTTAATACAAAATATGTTAATAATAATTTATTATCTATACATATCAGTACTTATGCTTTACTAAGTCAAGGATTATCATACTAGCCAACATTATCATTGTTTATTTTCCCCTCCCTTTCAAAATCAACATTTATTATGTTGAATTTTGTTTACATCAATAGTATGCTAAACTATATACTAACCGTATAACCATATAATATGTCTTACTATTGCAGGAGAGCTATAACTATTATATTTTAGTGTAAAGCCTATCTTACGCTTTCATAGTGCAATAAACTTCTCTTGAATATTGTTAAAAATGAAATAATAATTCAATTCTTAAATAATAAATAAATAATTCAATTTAGCCAACTTGGTTATGGATAAGGAGTCAATGTTTAAAATATGTATTTTGGATATATAAAGATTGTAGAATGGTAATAGTGAAATGTTTAATCATCCAATACATCTATAATTTAATTCCACTACTTTTTAAGTTACAACTTTTTTTTTCCCGCATCCAACAAAGAACACATTTTCACAATTAAAATTAGCAATACCATTTAATGTGGTTTAAACCTCTATAAATAGTTAGCAATACCATTTATTGTGGTTTAACCCTCTATAAATAGTATATAGAGCATATTATAAAATGAGACTTTCTTTTCCCTTTTGTTGTTTAACTTGAACTTTATTTATCAAAGGACATAATTTGGTGCAACAACTATTAAATGGAATCCAAAAATATGAGTATAGTATATAACAAGTTTTATTTTTATTTTTTTCCAAAAATATAAGTATAGTATAGAAGAGGGTTTGTTTTTGTTTTTTTCAAAAATATAAGTATAGTATAAAACAATTTTTTTTTTTTTTAAATATATATTATATTTATAAAAAAATATTTACAAATAAAAAACTATAAAGTGGAAGGTATATATAATGAATATTATAATATCTTTTAAATAATTATTAAATAATTATTAGGGAAAACAATAAAAGAATACTATTTAATGTGATCTAAAGATTGAGCATTTTTTACCAATAAACTTTTTTTTTGTTAACTATTGATGATAAACCTCATTTTTCGAGACTGAATTGAAGGAAATGTCGAATATAAAAAAACCAATGCGATGAATCCAAAAGAATTACCTCATTAGCTAGGATCATGATAAAAAACAAGCCTACACCACAATTTCTATAAGACAAAAAGGCTCATTATCCTCAAATAATGGAAAAGCCCATGAAAATCAGTACAAACCAAATTTTTACCATCACCAAACAATGTTTCCCACCAGTGAACCTTGCCTCAAAGATGCTTTGAATGTCATCCTCAAACCAACTCCAACAATTCCTAGAAAAATTATAGTCCCATAAAATATTCCTAACTATCTCCTGGCACTAACAAACAGAACAAAGGTCATTCGATAGACTAGTCTTGGCCAACCTGACCTTAAACAAAAGGCCTTGATACATGAGAGGTCATGCAAACACTCTCATATTATAACATATTTGTATAGTACAAACATTGTGCATAAACCTCACCGAAAGCTCCTATGGATCCTTTAAGACCAACCAAGTTTTAAGAACCAAGGAGAGATGATATTGTATATGAATAATTGAATATAAATAGTGTGAATCATATTGCAACAACAAACAACCAAAACTCCAACCCTAATCTCCCCAAAAGGGCCCCATTATGACATCGTTCATCTTAAATAATTCCATCGCTAGGGTAAGGGTACACAATTCCTTAATCAAGAGTTAGTCAGAAGAAAAAAAAATTGTGATCCCAAGCAAGAGGTCTCCACTCCTAGGCATGAGCACTTGGATACCATAGGTCATGCCAAAAAAAGATGCCTTCTTAGATAAATCTATGTTCCATAAAGCATAGATTTTCCACAATGTGCATCCTCTACTCTCACTAACTCCAAATCAATCAACAAGCTAAGTCTTATCTTGCTTGAGGTTGATTAAGCTCATCCCCAAAAATGTAGTGAGAGATACATTAGAGGTTGGTGGAAAATTACTCTGCTCATGATTACTTATAAAATAATGGTTAAGGCCTTGGCTTTGAGTATTTTGTTAGTTGCCCAAAATGTGGCTCGACTAGAGAGAATAGAGGGAGGCTTATTCTAGATATTGTGGCTTTAGCTTAGGAGACTAGCAAGTAGGTCTAGTGTTATCTTTCAAGTTGCTCTGAAAGTGTTTACACCATGTTTTGGGGCGCTACATGAGATTTGGGGTACATGGTGTATGTACGACCTATGGATGACCTAAAATGGATTGACTGATCCAGGTGGATATCGGGGGCCACCCACCTTTTCCAAATGGCTCAAAACAGTTTTCTGGCCATTTTGGCAATTTACTATTTTTGGCAGGTTTTAACTTCCGGGGCCATTTTGAGGGCCTAAATGAAGTTT
>JZKD02S2183782.1:718032-739047 GCA_000966675.3 Picea glauca
CTACAAGCTATTGAAGAGATCACTTCAGAGAAGGAATTGGTGAACATAGTACTCAATGGTCTTTCCAAGACATGGGATGCATTTTCCGCAAGCATGAACACAAGAAAGGAGTACCCATAATTTGAAGAACTTTGGACTTGCTATGCTCAAGAAGAATCAAGGATCAATGCAAAAGAGAAACCCCAAAAGAAGTACGACGATCAATCTTTCACAATAAGATTCAAGAACTTTAGGAACAAAAGGAAGTTTGGTTCAAGGAGGAAGCCAAATCAAGAGAAAGACATTTCAAAAGTAAAATGCTTCAACTATCAAAAGTACAGTCACTACAAGAATCAGTGTCCCGAGCTAAAGAAAAGGAAAGAGAAACACGAAGCATCGATTGCCGAAGAAAAAGCACCTACAAAGAAGACTAAGTAGGATGGAAGAGACTTCTTCTTCTAAAAAGGTAACAACACTCTTCTTATTCCTTGTACATATCTTGTTTACATCATCTTTGTACATATCTTGCATATCTATAATATGTTCCAAGAAGAACTATACCTATGGAAGAACAAACAAGATGGAAATGGATATCATTAGATAATACACTTGCAAAGATGAGATACAAATCATGTGGAAGCTATTAAATAAATCATGAAGAAACTTAGTAGAAGCAAATACAGAAAGAAGTCAACAATCAAGAGGAAATTGGAAAAAGACTTATGACGTTTTGTAGAAGACAAAAGATGGAAGCGTGGACTCTGTTAGACAAGAAAACCAATTATATATTGTAGAAGACAATAAGGATGCAGATGGAAGTATGGACTCTATCAAACGGAGGGAGTCAATTATATGTACTCTTACATGAAGCAAGGGTTAGGAGGGAGCTAATCCTATGATCCATTGAAGATGATGATGATGATGATGATGATATATATATATATATATATATATATATATATATATATATATATCCATGGTAGCAACCATGAAAGACAGTACATGTTCAGTTCAACCACAGAAGAAGACTTCTTCGAAGAGAATCCTTAAAGTATTCATGGTTGTTCATCCAGATCCGTGATCCTATGATGAAAAGAAGAAGTGGAATATCTAGGGCATGGAATCTATAAGAAACTCCATGGACCCAAGAGCTAAAGAAAAACATGAAGAAGAATATGAGGATTCCAAGAAATAAAGAGGAACCAAAACAACCAGTCATTGTATCAAGAATCACAAGATTACCATCCTGATATGAAAACAATCAAGCAGAAGAACTGAAAATCGTGATGAAGAACATTGTATGGAAGACTTATGAATGAAAGAATTGCGAGATCTAGAACCAGAGGTTCTCCCAGATGGAGGGAGAAGACTATGATGATTACTTGTTCCAGTGAACCAAACTTATCTCTACATAAGTCAATATATCATCCGCAACATCCATGAGTTGGAGTTCTACATCATATGAATGCAAAGAATGTTCTCCAAAGAAATTGAATAAAGAGCGTATGAAGAGTAATCTCAAGACTTTGAGGCATACCAGAAAGAGACTCCTGTATGAAGATAAGAAGAAGATAACTTGGTGAAGAACCTCCAGTGCACAGCAGAAGCGTGTTGAAGATTTCCTATAAACATCAAGATGACTACTCAGTAGATCAGATCTCATGATGATAGAAGAAGTGCCACATAGATATGTTCCAGCTTTCCAACTATGATATACTCTATTGTTCAGATCTACCTGAAGCCTTCACATTGTTCCAGACCTAAGTACATTTGAAATCAAGCATTACATTATCCATGATGAAGTCCAGAAAGGAGAAAATGATTCTCCAATACATATCTCCACAGATGAGCAGATAAGCAGACATTTTGGTAAAGCTTCTATCCAAGATGAAAGAGTTACTCAAGCTAGAGCTCGTGGAAACAACTTCCCTCTTATTGAAAAAGGAAGAAATGACTCTCCAAGTTAGGAGGGAGCACTGAAAACATTATTGAAGACATTCATCCTTAAATTTGAAAAAATAGTCCATCTTGGACAGATGCTTTCCTGTTTGGAAAGTGGATTGATATTTTTGACGGAGAATGACTTTCCATTGTGGTTAACATGGGAAGTAGTTTGATTGCTGATGTATCATAGATAGCAACTACCCATTGTGGTTAACATGGGGAGTGGTCTAGGGAAGTCTCTCTTCTTGAGGGTTACTCAAGAAGACTGACCCGCCTCGCCGAACAACGATTTCTCATTGTGGTTAACATGAGGAATGGTCCGTTTTGGAGGTTGATGCAGGACAATATTTTACTCTTATGGTTAACAGAGGAAATGTTCTGGACAGTCATTCCTTAGGGTTTACACATTCTCTCCAGGGTGCACTTTGATTAGTGTATGAGGAATGGCCCAGGGTGGGGAATGGTCCAGGCTCAACAATCAGGGACATACATTCCTTAAGGTTATACATTCTCTCCAGGGTGCACTTTGATTAGTGTAGGAGGAATGGCCCAGGGTGGGAAATGTTCTAGGACAGACATTCCTTAGGGTTTATACATTATGTCCAAGGTGCACTTTGATTAGTGTAGAAAGAATGGCCCAGGGTGAGGAATGGTCCATGCTCAGAAATTAGAAAAAATCATTCTTCCTTGTTTGAGAAGAATAGGGCAGATAACCCATTGCTGACGAGGGCATATATTATTTCAAATCTCACAAACGTGAGTGAAAGATTGGCCCAGATGATTCAGTTTATTTTTAACAATATTTTTCTGTGCAGGATGGCATCAGATGATTGTTATGGAGACTACCTATCTCCATACAGTAGAGATATACTACTGTGGTGGATATGTTCCACTATTTTGAGGCATATATTCTTTCAGAGCTCACAGATGTGAGTGAAAGATTGGCCCAAATATATCAGTATATATCATAACATTGTTTCTATGCAGGTTACTATCAGATGTTTGTTATGAAGACTATATGAAAGTAGATGAGGACTACTGTGGTGGATATGTTCCACTGTTCACAACCTTACGTTGCTGATCAAGTACTTGTGTGTTACTTGGTGTGGTAGTGAACCACTATATTGTAGTTATGTACTACTATGGATAAACCCAGTTGTGTTCTATTTTTGTTCTAACTACCTTGAAGACTATCAACAGTTTATTGGAAATAATCACCATCTAGACAAATGATGAACATAGATTTTTCCAGACGGAAATTGGTTCAGAGCATTTACTCCTCTAGATTATAAGAGTGGCTCTTGTATCACTCTATGGTGTGAGTGACTTATCCAACATCATGTCTAATTACTCAGATGAAGTATGGTTTCGAGTGATAATGCAGCTGCTGGTGATGGTGATGCTCATGATCTAGTCATGAGATAGTCTAGACGACTATATTGATGCTACCAGGTAAATGGTATGTTTTTGTGCTCAAGTCCATTACCTGTAATACCTCCCTAGCTAGGAGGAGTGTTGATGTTATGGTAGCTACGGGAGGTATTTACCTCCACATGTGAACCTGATGAGAATAGAAGACTCCAGAAAGTAAGAGAAAACCCTAATGAGTTGGCTAATAACCCTAGAAGTCTTGTCGGGTCAATAAGATAATTTATATTAGGTTATTAGCTTCCAAGAGAAGAAGTCAACCAGAAATAATAATAATATACTGAACAGACACATATCTAGAAAGAGAATTCGGCCCCAACAAATCTGGCAGAACCAGTATAAATACAGGGCGCTAGTTCTCATTTGACAACATCTCAGAATTGCAGTTCTCAGTTTGGTGCGCATGTGTGGAGAAGAGCTGCAGGTGCAGCTGCAACAACAACAAGTTTTCAGTATTGGCTTGAATATCTCTTGGCTAGGGTTTGGACCATTTGATCAGCTTTTTGTGATGTGCTATCCTTGGGGAAAGGTGTGCTACCCTTTGTTTGGCTATCTAGCCTAGGGTTTTCTTCCGGAGGAATTCTCAGTCAAGGTTAAGGTGCTCGGAGGGTGTCTTCGGCTTATGGTTGGGTGACGAGGGTATCGTCAATGGTAAAATGAGCACACCATATTCTATATTCTAACAACTTGATCGGTACGATGATGATTATACCACAATGGATTTTTCAAAGAAATCAACAAAATATGATTGGGAGGAAGAAGATCATTTGCAATCCCAGCAGGAAAATCAATCTGTACATGGAAATTATGACAACTATGATCATAATGTAGAAAGTCTTGGGGTAAGTGGACATACTTTACCCTTATGCTTCTCTTCTTTTAAATTTTTGAAGGAAATTTCTGAACAAGTGGTAAATATCAAAGAAGGTAAATCTTCTGATGAGATAGTGAAGGATGTTAGTGTTAAGAAAGAGGTTGTTTCAGATCCAGGATTACAATCTCCAAGTTTCTATGATTTTCAAAGTTCAGGGGAAAATTCAGACCCTGAAGCAGAATTCAAAACACTGGAATGTAACTCTGTACCATTAGATTATAATTCATTTCAAATTTTGAAGGAGACTCTTGAACAAATGTTGAAGGATAAACACATAGAAAGTCAGGAAATTTCATTTGAATCAATGCAACAGTCTTGTCAGTCTTTTTAGGATCAAATAGCTGATCGGTTGGATGACCTGTGTTTTCAAAATCATTTTCATTTTCCATTCACGAGTTGAAAAGAAGCTATGATCTAGACATGGTTAGACAATCATTTCTATGTTTTGATTCAACAACAATTTTTTCTCAAAATTCATTAGAAAAACCACAGATAAATCAACATGTGCAAAATGGTACATATGGTATATGCGCATTATCAGATCACATAGTTGAAATGGATAAATTTGAATATCATGAGATATGTCATGTCTATTATGATTGCATAGCTGTCTACATGGAGGAGCTATTGTTTTCATAATTCCCATTGATTCCCAAAGTTTCTGGAATTGTCCACAGTCCTAGAACTTTGTGTTGTGAAGATCAGGATGGAAAGCATTTCATGATGCCTATGCAAGTTCTATTTCTGATATTGATTGAAAATATTGAAAGGGAAGAGTCATTAGAGAATTTTCTTGACTGGATGCACTGGCATTATTGTATCATTTAAAACAACAAAATTATCAGTAGTGTAGGATAGGTAACAGTTTTGAATAAGCTCAATCATTTGAGCATATTTTTCAGTATTGTATATTTTACAGCAGAGTTTGCAGTTGATACTATCTAGTTCAATGTCCAGTCAAATCTGATCCAATTCGAAGATTGTAGCTGTAGTGACTCCATGGCCCAACAAATAAAGCACTGGTCTTCATGTTTAGAGGTCTGAGATTCTTGATACCTCCTCAGGAGATGCCATCCCCAGGTGGAGCCTATGTTGGGGTCCTATAATCATAGGTAACTTGACTCTTCAGTTGCTTATTTGGCGTTACCCCTGTGATGAAGGCATATGGCTCAGTTGATTCCATTTCGCTTGATCCTCCATCACCCTACTACATCCTTCATCCACCACTATGTTTTTCAGTCCCTCATCCCTGCATGAATAAACAAAATTAGGATAATAAACAAATAATTAGATTGATTAATAGTTGAATTAGTGTAATTAGACTAATAATCTAGGTTAGTCTTGTTAGTAATTAATTAATTAATAATTAGTAGTTAAGTTAGTTGTTTAAATTAGTAATTAGGTTAGTGTTTTATTAATTAAACATTAAAATAAAACAATATTAAAAAATTATAGAAAACATATAATATAAAACATATAAATTAAACAAAACAATATAAAACATAATTAAAAAAAACAAAACAAATAAAAACATATATTAAAATATATAAATAAAAAACAAATAATAAAAAAAAAACATAAAACAAAATACAATATAGAAAAGCGAATTAACAAAAAACAAAATTAAAAACAAAACATATAGTTAAAAATATAAAACAAAAATAAAAAAAAAGTTAAACTATCCTAAGTTCTAGCCACGTACTCCCCCATACACCTCGGAACCCCCCACCCCCCCCCCACCCCCACGTCCCATCAACATATCCTGGTTCCTCCTTGCCAGGAATGACAGGGGCAGATGTCTCACCATGGTTCACACGGACCACCCACCACCCAACCCTTTCCCACCCCTCAGGGGGGACCGAGAAAAGTGAAAAAACCGCCTTTTTTCCAGTTCGACCAGTCTTTTTCTGAGGATGATTACGGGCAAACAAAGATGGATTTTCAAAAACAAAGAGAGGTGTTTGTTCAGAACGAGATGAAGAACAAAAAAATATTCCATATTTTTCACATGTGCCACCAGTTGGGAAAATCAAATCCTTTTCTGAGCCCCTTTTTTCAGGTTTCCGGTTTTTCCTGTTTTAGTCCTGATTTTGCGAGAGTTGTTTCAGCGAGATGGAGATGAAATTGGAGAAATCGAAGGAAATTTTTGCTCTAGAAAAAATCATATACAATAACCTCCTTCATTGTTTTCACAGGTGTCACCATTGAAGAGAAACAAATGTCTGAGTTGACCCCTTTGTTGTAGTAGTTCGACCCATCTTTCATGGCGGATAATTCTGGATTTTTGGGGATTTGTTGTTATTTTTGGCCGAGGTGGTTGAATTCAACCTCCTGAGCCTGGGGAGAGTCTGTTTTATATATTGTAATGAGTCAAATGTGCAAGGTTATCAGTCAAGGACTATGGTTTAATCTTGTATCAGAGCTCACAGAGCTTTCTGTATTTTCATCAATTCAATGATACAGTCGCAACGGTTACAGGATTCTTGTGTCAAATCCATTGGTGAATTTTTTCTCACTGTGATTGTGTTTTCCTTTGTTTTCATATGTGTTTCTCTTCTCTATTGTTTTAGATAGATTTAAGATCAGGATTTGTGTAAAAACACCCTGTTCCCAGTTTAAAGCAATGTCAATGTTTTCCATTGAAAGTTAAATGCATAATTCTTTACTACTCTGTCTTTAATTCGACTTCTTAAAATTTTTCCCCTCTGCCATACCTCAATCCGATGAAGATCCATTAATTTTCCTACCTTTCCCTGTAAGGCTGTCTGTAGAATTTGTTTTTGATCGAATCTCAGATTGTGACTCCATTGCCCATGGTTCCTCTTCTCTGCACCTACCCAACTCAAAAACAAATCCTATTCTGCATAACTAGCCTAATATCTAAATCCAAACAAAGTTATATTAGACAGAGAGATCCCTCTCTGAGTCATGGAGGGCTATATCCTCGACTCAAAGTGGTTTTTATGTTACCCCTGCGACTGCCTCCACAGCCTTGGGCGAATTACAGGGTGATAATAGCCTGTATGCCTTTTTGGCATGTTAAAAAGATTGAAATTTGTGGAAGCTTTGATGCCCATGGACAAGGTAAAAAAATCAAATTTTATGAAGGGCGTGATGTGTCTCCAATATGATGTAGCTATCCTCAGTAGTTATTTTTAGGTCAATGTTTCAAATCCATATTAAGATTCACCATTAGGACAATGAATCAAAGGAAAGGAATGCATATTAGATCTATTAATACAAGCGATGTGGGATAGATAATAGAGGATTATGTCGACTAACCAAAAAATAAATATTAATTAATAATAGAGGTTAATAGAAAATGAAAATGAAAATATGAATTATAAACAAAAAGTGTAAAACTATTAATGAATTTTGAATAAAATAGTAAGAATTAAATTAACATCAAAGAACCGTTTTTGTTTGTTGTAAATAAGAGTAGAAAACTATGTTACTGTATCAAATATAATACAAAATGGTGATCCTGGTTCTACCAAAAGGAAACCAGACCAGGAATTCACCTTACTATTTATACTTGATCACATGTCCAGAGATTACTGGTCTGCCAAAACTGGAAACTAGACCAGTCCTCCCTTTTAAAGTTTGAGAGACTTATTCACAAAAAATAGAGAGAGAGATAACTATCTGATCAACTGAGTCCTGGGCATATCTGCCTGAACTTTGGATGAGAACACCAAAGACTACAACTACCTACTACGCACTCAACTACAACCTGGGAATAACTGCGAGTACAAATAAAAGGAAACACATACATAAAACTAAAAGCGTTAGAGCACCTGGGAGGGGTGCGTCACCCCACCAACTTGGCCTTTGTTGTCCTCCTTTGAGGATATTGTCCTGGTCCTTCGGATTTGAGCCGGTCTTCCTTGGCCATCTGCGGGTGTTATGTCCAAATGATGGACGTATCTCAAGAACATATGGCACTATGCTACGAGCCTCTCTTGTTTACTTTGCTGGTTCTTCTCTACTTCCACTAACAACTTGATGATGGTTTCTAACCCATTGATTCGATGATGAATTTATTCCAGCATGGGTTTTATCTCACGGTGGTCATCCTTGCGCGCTTCCTCCCGGTCAGTCTTTACCTTTCCTATCATCATTTTGGTGACCCATGTCGTCTCCACCATTCTGTAATAGAGGGTATCCCTATTGCGGGTGGCCCCCAAATATTTTATCCAATCAAATTCCTGGGCGATCTCCCCCCACTCCTTTCCATTATTCTCCTCCTTGATCTTCTCCTCCCACTTATTCACTTATTCCTTCCCTTTCTGTGAGATAGTCATCTGGAACATGTTTGTTGCATCTCATGCAGCTTGCTCGATTCTCATAAATCACCTCGAGCTTTCCGGGATCTCCTTCCCCTTGGGAATTCTTTTCCTCAAGGTATGTTTCATACGCGCCATGCCATTATTCCTACCCGAATCTCTACTATAACCTTTCTCCTGATACCTCACTCTACGTCTCCCCTTAACTAACCTGAGGTTGGGACTATACCTTTCGCCGTTAGCTAAACCCTTCTAGCTATAGCCCTGTCTACGATTCTTCTTCTTATAATGATACCATTTTTTATTCCCTATACCTCCTACTAATTCTTTATGGAGGTGGTGAACTCGACCCTTCTTATTATCGGGTAAGGAATATCAGGCCATTATGCTACGATCACTTCCCCAACCCTTGATTCTATCCCTGTTATCTCTATATCTGGACATTATGGGTCCCGTACTTGTCATGGGGGCCGATCACCCTCCCTTGATTACCACCATCTCAAAACCCCCTATATCGTCATGAATGTCCAACCTGCTACTTAAACTCTCTCCCACACTATATTATCTATCCTTTATGTTGGTCAGTACTTCCATCAGTCTACCCACTTGCTTCCTATCTTGTTCCCACATGATATCTGGGGGTCAGGTGTTGTGAACATCATATGCCTCCTAGGTCCCACGTTAGGTCGAAGAGCCCCACGTCATCCCTGATGTGACCATCATCCCTGAAGCTTCCACCATGATCTCATTTCTCCAAGTGGATGCAGTCCAATTTGAGTTGACCCCTTGGGATTCTGGACCATACCTAATCCAAGACATATCCCTTGTTGTTCACTCCTTAGTTGGCTAGCATGTCCACCAGTGCATTAGCCGACCTACATATCCATATAAACTCTATCGTGTTCAAGGTTTGCAGGTGCTTATTGATTCTTTGAAGGTTGTACGCTAGATGCCAATTCCTTAACACCTTTCTGACCTTGGTTCCAGACTGAGGTTTTTTCATTGTGTCGATGACCAGTGCCAAATCTCCCTCCACTATGACATTCGCTAGGCCCTCTCTACGTAGAATTTCTAGGCCTAGTTCCAGAGCTCCAAACTCTGCCGCATTGTTTGTATAGTTGCCTATGCTCCCAACATACATGCATATGATGATCCCTCCACTATCTCTTATTACCTTGCTAGCTCCTACTAATCCATGATTTCCCTTCTATGCCCCGTCGAAATTTATCTTGATGAAAACTGTCAAAGGCGGAACCCAGGTGTTGACTCCTACTTGTATCTATGGAGCACGGGGCATAGGTATGTTAAGGCTCCATTATTTCAATTGAAACAATTCCAGAATTCGTAGATCTTGGCCCAAGGTCAGGTTTTTGGAACTGTTAAGATTAAATCTTTGCACTGTCTCTTTTATTTGGGTTATAATATTATCCTTTAACTTGGAGGTTGGTTGGCTTTCATTCCTAAAAATTCTCTTGTTTCTTTCTTTCCAAATCGCCCAAATTACCATCCCCGATGTTAGCCCCCAGCACGAGTTAACCAACTCGTTATCACTATACCTCTCCTTCCAGTTCTTTATTATGGCTCTGATACCACCCCTAACCCTATTTGATTGATGGTAAATTATAGCGACCTAATCCTAGATCTCAGTTGTATAGTTACACTCATCTAGGAGGTGATCAGTCGTTTCTTCCTGGATTTCACACAGATGAAATCTTGAGGGTCCATTGAATCCTCTTTTTTTTAGGCTCTCCAAGGTCAGGATCTTCTTATGGAGAATCAACCATTTGAACATTTTAATCTTGGTCCATTGAGGGTAATTCCAGAGCCTCTCCCAGTGGGGTTCTGGATTTTCTTGGTCTTGTCGTGCTATATAGTGTCGGGATTCTTTTAAATTGAATTCCCCTCCATTTTTCCTTCCCCATATTAATTGATCCTCCTCGTCTAAGAACCAAATTTTCATCTTCCCCAATTCATCCTCAATCTCTTTTACCATCGGGGCTTCCTGAGCTCTATTTTGGGGTTGTATGTTGTCCCAAATTCTCCATCTGGTGTTCTCCTCCATTTGTTTCCAGTACTGATATAATTTCATTTTCCCTTGCCCAATCATCTCTTTCTTAATAACCTCTCTGTCCTGGTTTTCCATTCTTGGTTCCTGTTTCCAAGCATCTTCCCAAAATCTTGTTGTTCTCCCATTCCTAATTTCCCAAAAATGGTGACCCTGTATCCATTTTTATTTCTCCAGGCTAGATTCCAGATGGATGAACCTTCCCATGTGCCCATGAACCTGATCATCTTTTGGGGGTTGACTCCTGGGGTGTATTTTTCTTTCCACAACTTATCCCATGGCACCGAGCTATCTTTTACCCATCTCCACCACAATTTTACCCCATAGGCATCGTTCGTTACTTGAGGGTCTTGTAGCCCGAGGCCCCCTTTGTTCTTTGGTCTGCACAATGTGTCCCAAGCCACCAGAGCCCATTTGTTTTTATCCTTAGCTCCTCTCCAAAAGAGGTTTCTTTGGATTGCTCTGATTTTTTGTAAGATGCCCTTTGGGGCTAGAAAAACCGATATAAGATAGGAAGGGATTGCTTGTAAGATTGATTTTGTTAGGTTAAGAGTTTTGTATGTCCAATTTTTAACCCTCTCTTACATCTTGTTGATGATCCCTTCCCACGTTGTATTCCTACAAGCCTTGTCCTTTAGGGCCACCCCCAAATACTTCGTTGGGAGTGTTTTCCTCTCAAACCCCAAAATATTGGCCAGGTTCCTTTCGACTGCAAGATTTGTGTTGAAAAAGTAAATCATAGATTTAGAGTGGTTTATTTCAGCCCTAGAGGCTTCTCCAAACTCTGCTAAAAAAAAATTGTACACCATTGCTTCCTTGACCGTGGGAATTTTGTGGATCATGGTATCGTCCAAAAATTGTTGGTGTGTTGAGGTTGGGTAGTCTTCATACGGTTTTAGGCCTTTGATTTCATATTCGACCATTGCAGTCTTTATGATTCTGCTTATCCCTTCCATCATTAAAATAAACGGGAAAGGGGACAAAGGGTCCCCTTGTCTTATACCCCTAGAGGGGTAAAATGGTTTGGTTGGTGATCCATTTACTAGTAGCGAGAAACTAGTTGTAGACACTAAGTTGATTACCCATTTAATCCATTGCTAGTCAAACCCAAAGGCTTCCATCGTTTTCTCCATATAGTGCCAACTTATTTTGTCATACGCTTTGGCCAAATCCAACTGTATTATCATTCTCGCTTTCTTTTTACTTTTCAGGGTATGTATTATTTCATGAGCTTGTATGATGTTATCCAGTATCTGCCTCCCCTCCAAAAATCCCGACTGTTCCTTTGAGATCAGAGTGGGGAGTAGGGGTTTCAATCTATTAGCTATTACTTTCGAAATTATCTTATACACCACATTGCACAGGGCTATCGGTCTATAGCGATCAAGGGTTCTAGCTTCATTTTATTTTGGGATAAGAGTGATCATCATAGAATTTGGGGATTTTAGGATCGAGGTTGAGCATCTAGAGTCCTCCAGTATACCATAAATATCATACTTAACCACATCCCAATAAGATTTAAAAGAGTCCACTGTCAATCCTTCTGGGCCTGGGGCCTTTCCATTTGGCATCTCCTGGATCACTTGGTCGACTTCTTCCTTTGATATGGGTTTGCATAGGTTGACATTGTTCTCCTCAGTTACCAACTTAGGGATACGCCTTACAATCCTCTAGATTTCTTCAGTCCGATCCAGGTTGGGTTCTTTGGGTATCTCCTAGAAATGTTTGACTAGAGTGTTTTCAATGTCCTGGTGGGACTCTCTCTCTATCCCATCCTGGTCTCGGATCTTCAAAATTTTGTTATGAGATATTCTCACTATAGTTGATTTGTGGAAGAACTTAGTATTTCTCTCCCCTTCCTTAAGCCAATGAAATCTAGACTTTTTTCTCCATAGGGTCTCTTCTTGTTTGCATCTGACTTCCCAGTCCTGGAGTAATTGGTTCTCCTCTTTTTTCCTCTCCTCAGTGTAGCCTTATTGAATGCACTGCTCTTTAAGCCTTCCCATTCTTTCCTCTATCAATTTTTTAGCCTGGTCTATGTTCCCAAAAACTTCTTTGTTCCACTTCTTTAGCTTCTCCTTTATGTGCTTGAGTTTTTTCTGAAGTCGAAACATTTTTGTCTGTTGTTCCTAGATTTCCTCTTGCCACCAAGATTCGATGTTCTCCCTAAAGGTTGGGTGGTCAATCCAGAACCTATCAAACTTGAAAGGCCCGTTCTTTGGTGTTTCTTGAAAGTTTACCTCCAGACAAACTGGCCAGTGGTCTGAGCCCCCTCAGGGGAGGATGTTGCCTTCCAGAACTAAATCTTGCAATATTATTGATTCCGAGACTAGAAACCTATCTAGCCACCTGGTGGTGTAGATTTATTTTATTGTTCCAGGTAAAATGTCCATTACTATTCCTAATGTCCACAAGTTTCATTCTTTCAATGAAAGTTGTGAACTCCTCAACATCTCTGTCCAATCTTTTATTGCCCCCTTTTTTCTCGGCCAAGGTGGCTATAATGTTGAAGTCTCTTGCTAGAATCCAATGAAGGTTGTTATTCTTCTCCCTTAGGTTTTATAAATATAATATAATTCTTCTTTTATCTTCCATCATTTGGGGTCCATATACATTGGTGCATATGACCTCCTCTATATTCCTTATCACTTGCATCTTTACAGATAAAGAGTTCCTTGTGGCTTCTGCTGCGAGTAGATTCACTATTTGTGGATTCCACAGGGTGAGAATGCCTCTCACAGTGTTTTGAATATCTATAGTCATAAACCTGTACCTATTCCAATACTTATTACTTATTATTTCCATTCTGTTTGTATTGCATTTGGTCTCTTGAATGAAGCAAATATTTGGTTGTTCCATCTTCAACCTTATTTTAAGGTTTTTCTTTTCTAGGGCTATTCAAGCCCCTTATGTTCCAATTTGTAACCTTCATTTTAAACATGTGAGGGGGAGTTAGGAAAAATATTTTTGATCTAACCTGAGTTTATCAGAAGCGCTCCTAATTCCTGTAGGGATACACTATTTGATTTTCTCCCTTTCTTTCGTATTTTCTGCTTTGGTGAGTGTTGTGGCTGACTGTCTCCTGTCTTGATGCCTAGGTTTCCTATTTATCCATGCATGTGTTTGGTTCCTCTGGTTTTTTCTTCCTCCCTCAAAAGGAATAGGTATTGGATGCGATCCAATTGATCCATAGGTATATTGTTGACTCCTTGCTTTTTCCATTGTTCCATTATATTCATGAGGTCTATCCCTTCCCTTTCCACGATATCTCTTAAGTCTGGGTATTTTGTTCCAACCTCGCTTGGTGTCATTTTATAATATCGATCTACCTCCTGCATTGGGGTATTTGTATCTTTGTTTCCTTCTCCAGTTGATCCCTTGTTGTGCCCATGATTTCCTTGAGAGTTTTGATTCTCTGTAGTCTTATTTGCTTCATGTTTGTTTGTCTCCATTTCCTTTCGCCTTTTTTGTTCCTCCTCTCCCCCCTAATTTGGGTTTCCCAGTACTTCGAAGCTATTCCCCAATTTTTCCTTTCTCATTGTGGGGGGTTTTCCTTGTCTTCTATTTCCTTTGTCTTTGTAGTTTGGCCTAACAAAACCTTCCTCATCCTGGTGTTGTTTTGAGTTTTCCTACTCCGTTTTTTTTGTTTAGCGAGCATTCTATTAGTAGGTTCACGTGTTCATGACACCTTCTGCATCAAAATGGGATCTGTTCATAGTCTATGCTTTGGATCCATTCCTCATCCCTAAACTCCAGACATATTGTCGTCGGTAGTGCCCCCGAGACATCCATCTCTATACAAATTCGCGCATAGGATGTATACTTTCCTTTTAATGTTGCATCAGACACCTTAACATATTTCCCCAGCTCATTTCCTATAGCTTCGAAGGTGGACGACAATCAATAATCCAACGGGACAGAGTATAGCTTGAGCCACACAGAGACACATTTAAAAGTCTCCTTTTCTAGGGAGAAGTTTTCCTTCCAAGGTCGCATGTATAATCCCGTTGATGCATGGAAATAAGGTCCCCCCTCAAACACCTTATCGCTGTCTTATAAATTCATGAAGATTGTTGTAAAAAATCCTTTAGATCCAAGGTGGAGATCTGCTCCTCCACTCGTCTTCCATTGATACTTTATCTAGTTACGCGGGGTCTTTTCTGTGGGCCAAAAACCCATAAACTTGAAGATCAGGGTGTGTGTCTTCATATGGTCTCTTAAGAGTTGGGTCTGGGGATATTCTAGAATCACCTTTGGTATTATCATCATTTTTGGTTTGCATGAGTTGTTCCCTCCTCCCCCACTTGGGTTTGTCGACTCTGTCGTACTTCTTCTGTCTTCCTTGGTCTCCTCCCCCAATCGTTCTTTTTTTCCCTGGTTGTCCTCATTATGTTTCTCTGGCCCTGTGATCCAAGTGGATATCAATGGCCACCCACCTTTTTTGACTAGCTCAAAACAGTTTTCTGGCAAATTTGGCAATTTACTATTTTTAGTAGTTTTTAACTTTCGGGGCCATTTTGAGGGCCCAAATGAAGGTTTTTTGAGATAGAGGTTCGCAATGATATCCAAAGGAATAATTGAGCCCCCAAAATGAATCTCCTCGATGATACCTTTCCAATGAGCTATGATACACCTAAAACAGAGATCGTATGCAAAAGTTATGACCCCGGGAAGTTGATGTACTAACTTACCCAAACAGGGCCCACATGACTTTTGGCGTTTCATCTCCTAGGGTTAGGTTTTTGGATGTCTAGGATTTTTGGAATTCTTGTTTATTGTAAAAAGGCCTTCAGAGCCTCATTGTAATATTCTTCTTGCGAATGCAAGTAGCCGTCACATCTCTTCTTCTTTTCAGTGCATGTCCCCGACAAGGTCTGAGTATAGCAAGTTGGTTCTCGAGATTGTCTCTCTTGAGGACAATCGCTCTCACACACCCAAGAAACCATCAATGGCGGAAGAAAAGAAAAAAAATGGAGCAGACGAACCTATCAGTCTGTTGCTTGATCAAACTCTCATGCGACAGAGGGACGAAATGATGGAGAATTTTTCCCACATCCTTCAACGCCTGCTGATAGCAACATGCACATCTTCATCAAGTGGCCACTTTGGAGGCACCTCTCCTTTCAAGGTACAAGTTAATTTTGATATTCTTGTATTTGAAGGATAGATAGATGCAGAATCCCTAGACAAATGGTTAAATATGCTAGAAGGTTATTTCTCTATTCACAAATTTTCCGACAAAGAAAAGATCACTTTCGCACTCCTTAAAGCTCTCCCCCATGTCAAACATTGGTGGGAAATTTATTGGGAGCAGAGTTCCATAGAGGAGTCTGAAATATATGGGGCCGATCCCACTTGGGATTTTTTGTGTGGATGCGGTAATGGAACAATATTACCCTATTGGCAACTATGAGGACCAATACATGAGATGGACCACATTGCGGCAAGAGAGGGGCCAAGCGATTCCGGAGTTCACCAATACCTTCCATACCTTGCTCACCAAGATGGGTATCAAAGACTCCGAACAACATTTGGTTCTGAAATACCGTGGGGCTCTACACAGATACATCCAAATTGAAATGGATTTTCTGGATATCTCATCACTCAGTGCTGCCTATAGATATGCTATTAAAATCGAGCAGAAATTTAAGCACCAGAAAAAACGAGATTTTGGTTCTGCAAATCCGCAACAACCAAAGTATGAAAAAGATGTCCCTAACAAACAGTCTCCCGAAAACCAGTCCAAGCCACATGAAAAGAAGGGTCACAGGAAGACAAAGAAGGACACCGAAAAATGGTGCGATTTTCAAAAAAGCCCCTGGCACAACACCAATGAATGTCGCTCAAAACAGTCATTGGTGGCCGAGATCAAAGACAAGGAGCCAAACCCTAATTCAGAATCTGATTCTGAAAATACTGGTAAAGGACAAATCATTGATGCAGACCCCACTGTTATTGTCGCGACCGCAACAATTCAACCAGAAGAACCAAAAGATCCTGAAGAGGGGGAGCGCCTTTTTCATTCACAGATGTGGGTGAAGGGGACCCCACTACATTTTATTGTTGATAGCAGAAGCCAGAAGAACCTCATCTCAACAGAGGTCGTCAAACATTTGTGATTGTCGACAACACCACACCCGCAACCATACAACATCAGGTGGCTTTGCCAAGGAAGAGATCTTTGTGTCAGCCAGCAATGTCAATTGTCATATGGCATCCAACCCTTCAAGGATGAGGTATTATGTGATGTTGCCCCACTAGATGTCTGTGATGTTCTCTTGGGCCAACCAAATATGTGGAAGTGCCACGCTGTTTATGAGTCTTAACTGCACAGTGTCATTGTTTCTCTAGGGGGTCATCTCTACATAATACTAGAGGTAGTTTCGACTATTGTTCCACCTAAAAAGTGCTGCAAGGTAGTATCTCATACTGCAAAATTTAGCTTCTTCACAATTTGCTCAAAATGGGAACAGAAGGACACTGCAACCACTATAGCTTCGCCCCAAGCACCTTCTATCTAACAGAAGCAGGTCAACAAGGTTGCAACAAAGAGAAAAGATTCCTTCTGCACACCATCCTCTCATGTAGCCCGACTTGTTGAACAACCTCAGCCTCAATAGGTTCGTGACAGACTTCCACAAACTGAGTAGTGCGACATCTCCAAAAAGGCAAGCAACTCACCAAGATGCAGATTCAACAAACGCTTTTCCCTCTCCCTTGAGAAATCAATGCAATAGGGACCATTTCTTCCTAAGGATGGAGGATTGATCTAGGTGGATATCGGTGGCCACCCACCTTTTCCTACTGGCTCAAAACAGTTTTTTGGCAAATTTGGCAATTTACTATTTTTAGTAGTTTTTAACTTCCGGGGCCATTTTGAGGGCCCAAATGAAGGTTTTTCAAGGTCTAGGTTCTCAATGATTCCAAAGGCATGATTGATCCCCAAAAATGAATCTCCTCGATGATACCTTTCCAATGAGATATCATACGCCCAAAACAGAGATCGTATGAAAACGTTATGACCCCGAGAAGTTGATGTAGTAACTTACCCAAACAGGGCCCACATGACTTTTGGCGCTTCATCTCCTAGGGTTAGCTTTTTGGATGTCTAGGAATTTTGGCATTCCTGTTTATTGTAAAAATGCCTTCATATCCTCACTGTAATCTTCTTCTTGCGAATGCGAGTAGCCATCACATCTCTTCTCAGAGATAAGATGCCACCATTATATCGAGTCTTTCACTCTGCATTTTATAGTCTCTGTACATTTATTTCATTAATAGAAATGATGTATTATTGTATATCTTTGTTTATGGTTGCATCTCTGATATATTTCTGTTATATTATTGAATATCTGCGATATCTCTGTGCATTTCTTTATTATATCTCTGATCTCATTTCGTGCCGAAAATAATCCGGATCAGTGGTATCAGAGTAGGTTGTTCTTGGTCATTTTTTTCAGTGCATGTCCCCGACGAGGTCTGAGTATAGCAAGTTGGGTCTTGATCTTGTCTCTCTTGAGGAAAATCTCTCTCGCACACCCAAGAAACCCTCAATGGCGGAAGAAAATAAAAACGACGGAGCAGATGATCCTATCAGTCTGTTGCTTGAACAAGCTCTCACGCAACAAAGGGACGAAATGATGGAGAATTTTTCCCACATCCTTCAATGCCTGTCAATAGAAACAGGGGCATCTTCATCAAGCGGCCACTTTGGAGGCACCTCGCCTTTCAAGGTATAAGTTAATTTTGATATTCCTATATTTGAAGGACAAATAGATGCAAAATCCCTAGACAAATGGTTAAATTTGCTAGAAGGTTATTTCTCTGTTCACAAATTTTTCGACAAAGAAAATATCACCTTCGCACTCCTTAAAGCTCTCCCCCATGTCAAACATTGGTGGGAAACTTATTGGGAGCAGAGTTCCATAGAGGAGTCTGAAATATATGGGGCTGATCCCACTTGGGATTTTTTTATAGATGCGGTAAAGGAACAATATTACCCTATTGGAAACTATGAGGACCAGTACATGAGATGGACCACATTGTGGTAAGAGAGGGGAAAAGCAGTTCCGGAGTTAACCAATACCTTCCATACCTTGTGCACCAAGATGGGTATCAAAGACTCCGAACGAAATTTGGTTCTGAAATACTGTGGGGCTCTACACAAATACATCCAAACTGAAATGGATTTTCTGGACATCTCATCACTCAGTGATGCCTATCAATATGCTGTTAAAATCGAGCAGAAATTTAAGCACCAGAACAAACGGGATTTTGGTTCTGCAAATCCACAACAACCAAAGCATGAAAAAGACGTCCCTAACAAACAGTGTCCTGAAAAATAGTCCAAGCCACATGAAAAGAAGGGTCATGGGAAGACAAAGGACACCGGAAAATGGTGTGATTTCCACAAAAGCCCATGGCACAACACCGTTGAATGTCTCTCAAAACAGTCATTGGTGGTCGAGATCAAAGACAAGGAGCCGAACCCTAATTCAGAATCTGATTCTGAAAATATTGGTAAAGGACAGATCATTGACGCAGACCCCACTGTTATTGTCGCGACCGCAACAATTCAACCAGGAGAACCAACCGATTCTGAAGAGGGGGAGCACCTTTTTCATTCACATATGTGGGTGAAGGGGACCCCACTGCATTTTATTGTTGATAGAGGAAGCCAGAAGAACCTCATCTCAGCAGAGGTCATCAAACAGTTGGGATTGTCAACAAAACCACACCCACATCCATACAACATCGGGTGGCTTCGCCAAGGACAAGATGTTCGTGTCAGCCAACAATCTCAATTGTCATATGGCATCCAACCCTTCAAGGATGAGGTATTATGTGATGTTGCCCCACTAGATGTTTGTGATGTTCTTTTGGGACAACCATATATGTGGAAGTGCCACGTTGTTTATGAGTCTTGACCCCGCAGTGTCATTGTTTTTCTAGGGGGTCATCTCTACAGAATACCAAAGGTAGTTCCGACTACTATTCCACCTAAAAAGTGTCGCAAGGTAGTATCTCATACTGCAAAATTTAGCTTCTTCACAATCTGTTCAAAATGGGAACATAAGGACACTGCAACCACTATAGCTTCGCCCCAAGCACCTTCTATCCAACAGAAGCAGGTCAACAAGATTGCATCAAAGCGAAAAGATTCCTTCTGCACACCGTCCTCTCATGTAGCCGACTTGTTGAACAACCTCAGCCTCAACGGGTTAATGACAGACTTCCACAAACTGAGCAGCGCAACGTCTCCAGAAAGGCAAGCAACCCACCAAGATGCAGATTCAACAAACGCTTTTCCCTCTCTTCCGGGAACTCAACGCAATGGAGACCATTGCTTCCTAAGGAGGGAGGATTGATCCAGGTGGATATTGGTGGCCACCCACATTTTCTGACTGGCTCAAAACAGTTTTTTGGAAAATTTGACAATTTACTATTTTTAGCAGTTTTCAACTTCTGGGGCCATTTTGAGGGCCCAAATGAAGGTTTTTCGAGATAGAGGTTCTCAATGATAACCAAAGGAATTATTTATCCCCAAAAATGAATCTCCTCGACGATACCTTTCCAACGAGCTATCATATGCCTAAAACATAGATCATATGCAAAATTTACGACCCTGGGAAGTTGATGTACTATCTTACCCAAACAGGGCCCACATGACTTTTGGCATTTCATCTCCTAGGGTTAGGTTTTTGGATGTCTAGGACTTTTGGAATTCCTGTTTATTGTAAAAATGCCTTCAGATCCTCATTGTAATCTTCTTCTTGCGAATGCGAGTAGCCGTCACATCTCTTCTCAGAGATAAGCTGCCACCATTCTATCGAGTCTTTCACTTTGCATTTTACAGTCTCTGTACATTTATTTCATTAATAAAAATCGTGTATTACTGTATATATTTGTTTATGGTTGCATCTCTAATATATTTTTTTTATATTATTGAATATCTGCGATATCTCTATGCATTTCTTTATTATATCTCCGATCTCATTTCGTGCCGAAAATAATCTGAATCAGTGGTATTAGAGCAGGCTGTTCTTGGTCCTTTTTTTTAGTGCATGTCCCCGACGAGGTCTGAGTATAGCAAGTTGGGTCTCGAGCTTGTCTCTCTTGAGGACAATCGCTCTCGCACACCCAAGAAACCCTCAATGGCGGAAGAAAATAAAAATGACGGAGCAGACGATCCTATCAGTCTGTTGCTTGAGCAAGCTCTCACGCGATAGAGGGACGAAATGATGGAGAATTTTTCCCACATCTTTCAATGCCTGTCGACAGCAACATGCGCATCTTCATCAAGAGACCACTTTGGAGGCACCTTGCCTTTCAAGGTACAAGTTAATTTTGATATTCCTGTATTTGAAGGATAGATAGATGCAGAAGCCCTAGACAAATGGTTAAATCTACTAGAAGGTTATTTCTCTGTTCACAAATTT
>JZKD02S2183782.1:747711-765477 GCA_000966675.3 Picea glauca
ACCTAAGGTAACATACACATAGGCCACTAGTGCCTTCAAATTAGACCAAGAATGATAAGTCAACAACCACAACTTGCACTCCATTATGACTCTGCACAAGAATCATATTTAGTACTGAGAAACTAATCTAGAAACCAAAAGAAGTCTGCAAACTATCAAACACACAATCAACCTGGAAGCATATCGTAATTCAATGCCTCTTGGTCCTAGCTTTTTGTCACGTTCAACAAACCTTGCTATCACAAGAAGTGTCTTAGCTTAGAAATCATAGATTAATGACATAGTAATGAAATCTCACTTGGAAGTAAGAGCATACCTTATCAGAGCAATGTCTTCTCCTCCTTTTACTTTGTCTAGATTGCTCCTTTAAATATCTCCAAGGTAGTTGAATCATTCAACCACTTTTATTTAATTTATTAACTAACAACTAGTTAGTTAATAGGAGAGTTGTCAAGTAAATTAATAATAAATAATAATAATAATATGATAAGGGTATTAAATAAAGCTAATAAGTGGGGACCCCCTATTTCATTTAAACCAATTAATGAACCATTTCCTCCTTGTAACTTCCATCTAAATACAAAACACATCAACTTGCCACATCAAACAACCATGTGATCAAAATGCATAAGATAAAAGGCCCCCTGTCACTCCATGTGGCAATCATTAAATTTACCAAAATTTAACCATTATGTAAATCTGTCTAAAATATGAAATTGTGAGAGTATGAGTTGTCCCAAATAAAATGCTATCAAAATCATAATCTGCCAAAAAATGAAGTGCAGATAAGTTCACACATAGATGCCAACATAATCATGAAAAACCGTATTTCTTGTGAGAGGTTGCTCCTCTCTTTCCATGACTACTTTCATCCCTTTCATTTCTCCCAACTGATGAACCTGCCTTAGAATATTTCTGACTATTTCCCTACACATGTGAAGTGACTGAATGTGATGACTCATGTGATGAATTTGACTCAGCTTCTACTACTTTCTCCTTCTCTAGACTATCCTCAAGTTTAGTGATCTTGGCCTTGGCATGATGGGCATGTGAGGCTTGGGATATTTTTTGTTGATGCAAGGGAGAAGCAATATGCCAGGAATGAAAAGGAGACTGTTGAGGGTGATTAATAATTGGCCAACCATGCGACTGTCCAGAAGGAGGATGTACAACATTTTTCCAGCCATCATGTTTCGGTCTAGCTAGAGGAGAAGAAACATGGTTTAGGATTGGAATATTGATACTTAGACGAGGGTTTTCAGGCATATGTGGAGGTCTATAGGATTTCTTTCCAACCAAATTGAGGAAACATGTCTGCAACAACTGATTGAATTCTTTTGAATCTGCATCAAAATGTATGGAAAATTGAAGACTCTTATTACCCCTTTTCCAAGGACCTAGTCCTCTTCCTCTATTATTTCCTCTCCTGCCATGACTGCCCCTGCTAAAAAAGATCATAATGATATATATTTACACAAGTCAGAACCAAAGTTCAACTAATCATTCATCTAAAACTTTGCAAAAGAAATAACTTAAACATGGCTCTATTTATAATAATACACATGCAAGCAATTATCATGCAATTTATGTTCTCAAAGCCAACAATCACTTAGAACAAGGATTTTGAAAGGGTTTTGGGATTGAATGATGGGATTTGTAATGAGAGAAAAAATGGTAAGTATGACAGGCATGTAAAATGGATTGTTCTCTTCCATGGCCATCTTTTAAAACACCTCACTAACTCTTAATCAAATTACTTAAGCTAGAAAACAGAGTCAACCCTAAACAAGTTAATATCTCTCTTTTGATCAATTTTGTTCTACAATTACATAACTATAATTAAGCATGAGAGTAAAAGGGAAATTTGGGAAAATGAATTGGGATTGTAATGAGCGAAAAATGTTACTTATGATAGGGGAATGTAAAATGAACATGCATTAATTACAGAGTCTATGATGGTCTGTATTCTTTGAGAGGAATTATAATTACATGCAATCACAAGGTTTTAAACATGTATCAATCTGCATCTCTTCATATTTTGTCATGTTATAGCCAAATTATTCATTTAACCTGCACAATGTCCCAATTAAAAATTCAGTTGATACCCAACTATTTATTTAAAATGCTTATTTTCTTTTTTTCATCATACTAATGTCCAGTAGTCACAATTTTTAATTTATGTTTAAGACCATTGATCTTCCATGATTTTTTCAAATACACAGTGAAAACCATCAACATCAATCCTAGAAGAGACCAATCATTATGCTAACTTCATCATAAAACCAAAAGTTATGAAATGCCACTTCATCATAACCCAATCTCAATCCACCAAGAAAGATCCAAATCACAACTGGGTAAATTAAGTTTGCAACAAAATCTAGTTTATCCAAACCATTAATCCAAATATGTATCGCATGCATCGAAAGATCATGACATAAATGAGCCTTAAACATGTCGAGGACTTAAATCCCAAAATCCTTTTTTTAAACTCGGTTGGGTTTGGATTAATGCATGCAGGGATTACAAACCCAGTTCATAATTGAACTCTTTTTCTCAACCTAATTCGTTGAGTGTTGTGCATATGTTTGTGGGTCTCTCGATTTTTCGATGAGTTGATAACCCATAGTCTGCATGCAACCCCTTTCATGTGACCATAGTGAAACAATTTGATTCATAGGTTGTAATACCAAGCTTGAACAAGCGAAGAGCAATGTATATAACACAGGACTAGTAGTACTAGACCTTGCAAATGAAAAACAAAATTGTGCAGAGTACGACAACATATGGTTGAAACCCCTTTATCATTCAATCAATAAAACCTAAATTCATGTGTTCCTTCATTAACTAGAAGATTTCACAATGCATGCAAGGAATACAAACCCCAACTCAAAATGAATGAAAACCCATTGTTTACCGACTCTACGCATGAGGTCGTGGGGTGTAAAACCCAAATAAAGAAACCCATGACAACGATACAACTCTAATGGTTGAAAAAAACTAAACAATGAGCTACAGAACAGAGAAGCCGAGATACACACATCCCAAACAAAGAGATAATCGGTGGAAATAAAATGCATAAAGCTCAACAACCATAAACTGTTTTTCTTCATTAAACTACTTTTGTGACTTCAACTATTAAGACTGTAAAAACTCATATATTTTCATTCAACCAGGAGTTCCATTCTTCACATTCCCAGAGTTATAACATGAAAAAAATCAAATTGACAAGCACAATACTTCATTCAAAGAACCATGAGTAAATTATTTAGAAAAGAACAACATTAGAAGAAAGGGAGTCGAAACCCTGGTACCTGGAGTTGTGTGGTATTTATTTGTGTTTTGAGACAGTTGCAACAATTACAACCCGATGTCCAAACCCTTCCTCAAACTCAAAATGAATAAAATGACAAACCCCTGAGGTGGTAACCCAAAACAAGTAGAATGCATTAACTGTTGGTCACATCACGCTAGAGTGGCGGCCACCATTAATCTTTTACAAATCCCAAAGATCACCATGTCAAAACCTCAAGCGTCGGATGATTTCCAAGTGTATGCCATGTCACACAATATTCACATGCCATATATGTTTCCCCTTTTCTCATTAAATACCCATAACACTTTGAATAGTCTATAGTCAAGGCACATTATATATCACATATATACTAAAACCTCCAAACCTTTACTATATAAAACTTTCAAAGTAATCAATGGTGTGCATATGATAGGCATACCGTATATTTATAAAAATTGAACACCCCTTTTTTAAAAATAAATTGCATCACATTTGTCAAGGAGTGATGAAATAAACTCATCAAATATATGTATGGAATGGTATAACAAATAGATAGGATGGCCAATTTCTTTTATTTGAAACCACAGACCCGCGAACGTAGCAATTGGGAACCCTGTACTGAGAAGAAAGATGCCAAGCTCATGTTTTATCAACAAAATGCACGCCTTCCAATCACTTCCGCATCCAAGTACTTTTTTAAAAATGAGATCCTCTTCCAAAACAAAAAAACACCCCTATAGGGGTTCTCACTTATTCGTTTATTTAGTAATATATATATATATATATATATATATATATATATATATATATATATATATATATATATATATTTCAAAAATGTGTTCCTTGCAATTCTTTGCAAGCTGGTGACTTCATGATGATTTTAAGACTCAACACAAGGTTCACACTTTGTTTCCAAATCAAATAGGAATTCCTCCCTGTGGATATAAAACATTATATTTAAGTCCAAAGGGATAGTTATGTGAGGTGACTTTGGCACCTTCCCTAATTACCTTTTAACTCTTCCAATTTCAATCAATAAATCTTGTCGAATCTATTTTTGGAACCAAATGATTTTGAGTGCTAACATTTTGGCATCATTGTTGGGGAGTGAGCCATGATTTTTGGTATTTGTAGCATCAGGATACTACGATATTGGTGTGTGTTTATCATTGCATATTTTGTAATCACTTGGGGACTTCATTTGACCATGCATATTGAAGGATCATATTTGTTGGATTGATGGCACTATCAATAGTGGAAATACATGCTAAAGATTTTTTGAGGTTTTTTCCATTAGAATTTGATTCCATATATGGTTATCTTAATCTATCTCTTAGCAGGAAAGAACGTGGCATGATTATATTCCATATTATGAAGGTTTGAAGGGTGAGCTAGTTGATTGTCATCTCGAAGATTTTTATAGGTTTATTGATTGTTTTAATGTGAGGCATGAAGATGTGCTAATGAAGTTGTTTGGATGTATTTGGTTAAAGAAACCCATCAATGGTTCATTCATGTGATACCTTCAGGTTCCATTACATATTTTTTCAAGTTTTTAAGTATATTTTAGATGCAGGTTCAAGGACCCTAATGAAGACGATGATGTTTTTAAGGATGATGTTGATTTTCTCATTTATTCATCATGGATTGATGATGGTGAGGTTGTTTCTAGCACTACTTTATTCCTTTGTTGAAATAGAATTGATTGAATTTGACAGGGATGCAACAAATGATAGGATTATTGCAATTAATTAATGTGTGTCTCCTTCTCATGATGATTTATTCGATGATGATAAATCTATAACATCTAATACGTTGATATCCATTATTAGTTGTGATGAATTTAAAAATGAAGTAAGTTTATAGTATGACATAGATCTTCTGGTTCAAGTTGAATATTGTTTTCCTAGCAGTGAGGGGGTGATGGCGACTATTCTTATTTTCAAGCAATGTGAAGAATCTATTGATTTGGTAATGGTTTTTCATTTTGAGTTTATTTCAATGCCTATTTTTTACTTTAATCATTGCCTTGATCTATGAGGGTTTGTTGACCCAATTGAGAAACACATAGAAGATCTATTTTAGAGGACAACAAATAATATCCTAAGGTTTTCTTCCCTCTTTCAGATAAGGATGTGCCATTTTATGAAGTGCATAAACAATTATCCTTGGTTTCTTTGTTTTCTCTAATCCTTCACTAGACATGGACATGTTCGAATTAGCAACTTTCATGGTTGAGTTCACTAAGGTTTGATTACATAAATCACTTTTTCAAATTCAGTCTCTTGCATGATTATCTTCATTTGTTGTCAAAGTATGTTGATCAGTACTAAGTGACATCAATGCCACAAAGAAAAAAAAGAAAAAGAAAAAAAAAGTTGTATTTTCTATCACATAGGTTTAGGTTTAAGTTGATAGATCCAATCCCCTTTTGATGGGATATGTTTTCAATTTTAGGTTACATCTAACTCTAGAGTCAATTTGTTTTGGGTTTCCAATTTTTGTTGAATTATTTTCTTCTTATTGTTTTTATTTCCATTTAGCTAGCAATTTTTAGTTAATAAGGTTTTCTTTTGGATGGTGGTTGTGATTTCAAGTTAAAATAAATATTTTTGGACATAGTAGGTTGTTAGGATGGGTCATTCCTGATATGATTTCTACATGTATTAATTCTATTTATGAGAAAATAAAGTTCGTGTGAAGTACATGGTCGAATTTACTTGGGAATAATGTCCTTGTTGAATATTTGAGTCTTAAAGTTGAAAGTTGTGTCATGAGTTGGGTGGATGTCACATTGATTTATGTCAAGTCCTAGAACATGGTTGATTTGAGTCATTAACATTTTCCCAAGGGTTTATTTAGAGATATTCATTAGCTTCAAAGTTTTGGGATTCTTAGCAAGGGGATATTGTCCCCTAATTACAACCAATGTTTACACTAGATTTTGCTATAGGTTCTTGGGTGTTATGTTCTAGCATATGTTCATGGATATTATATGGGGAAAAATCAACTTTACATAGTTTACCATTCAACATTGGTAGTTGGTGAGTATCTTGGCCATATGGGTACCTTGTGCATATCTTTATTCTAGCCCGACTTTGTTCCAGAGTTGTAATGTATTAGTTTTGGGGACTATTTAAAGATCAATATTCTAGTAGGAAATGATCACATATTGTGCTATGTTTAGCAGGGTTCTATTTCATGCTTTTAGAGATATATTTTTAGTACTATTTCCCCTTCCATTAGTTGAATATAATATCTAATGGTATAAATAATGGTAGTGAGGAGTGGTTCCCTAAGTATTCTCTACTAATTATTCTATTCTTGAAGGAAGAACTCCTCACTGCCCCTCTAGTAATAATTTGTTTCTGTATTTGATTGAGTTCTCTTGTTCAAACACCCCATGTTTTGGTTTGAGTGAGTGTGAAAGAGATTTTTTTTCACTGAGACGTAGATGTCAAGCTCATCATGTTCATGTGGAATCATCATTAAGCATTGGTGAAGAGGAGGTTCTTTGGAAGTGATCTGATGTCCCATGGAGTGCTTTTTATTTGAAGCCAATAACCCCAAAAATTTGTAGTACTTGCATCTTTGGAATAAAGGAAACATTTTATTTGGTTGCTATATCTCAGTTGTTGAATGTGTCTTTTGATTCACTTGAACTTTTTGAATCAATTAACATAGAAACTAATCCCTTTTAATTGAATTATTAACTCCCCAACCCACTAAATTCAAGTCATTATGGTCATAATTGATAATTTCGTGATTTAAATCTTGTTGTGACATAACTACACTTTTAGGGACAAAATTGAGGTGTTCTAATAACATATTTGCACATTTGCTAGGGAAATTTTTTAATAGTATCTCTAAATATGCATTTGATCTTTCTATCTGGATTAATTAATTAGAATTTTCATCTTTGATTTTTATATAACCTCAAATACATCTCATAGTTTGAAATATTTTTGGTCTCTTGGGTTCCCACTTTGTTTCTAGATTGCATAAGGGTTCCTCCTTGAGGCTATATCAAGTACTAGCCAAAATTCAAAAGGGATTGTGCAACATGACATTGACACCTTCCCTAGTTACCTTTTAACTCTTCTAGTGTCAAGTGTTAACTCTCATAGAGTCTATATTTGAAACCAAATGATTTTGAGCATTAACATTTTGACACCATTTTCATAGAGCAAGCCTAGCTTCTTTGTATTTGTAGCTTAATCATTAAGCTACTATGGCATTGGTGAGTGTTTACTATTGCATATTTTGTAATCTAGTGACTCCAATGGATTTGAATCTAGTTTTTATGATAGTTATTATCACATAGGGACCATGCATATTGAGGGTTCATATTACTTGGATTTATGGTGATATCAATAGTGGAAATACAAGTTAAAAATTATTGGAGGTTTTCTCCATTATACTTTGATGCCATATATGGGTATCTTAATCTATTCTTAGTGAGGAAAGAAAGTGGTATAATTACTTTTCATACTATGAAGGTTTGAAGGTGACTTGGTTAACCGACATCTGAAATATTTTGATAGGATTAATTATCATTTTAATATGGGGCATGAAGATGTGTTGCCGAATCTATTTGTGATGTCCTTTGTTCAAGGCACCAATAAATGGTTCATTTATGTGTTACCTTCCAATTATGTTACATATTTTTTTATTGTTGCAAGCATAGTTCATATGTAGGTTCAAGGACTCTGATGAAGATGATGACGTTTCTAAGGATAATGTTGATTTTGTTGATTATTTATCATGGAATGATGATGGTGAGGTTGTTTCATGTACCCATTATTACCTTGTTGAAAGAGAGTTGATTGAATGATATAGGGATGAGGTGGTTGATAATATTCCTACTATGAATAAAGGTGCATGACCTCCTTGTGATGTGTTTTTTACAATGAGCACATTATAACACATATTATGTTGATTTCCCTCAATAGTTGTTTTGAAGTTAAAAACGAAGTATGTTTATAGTATGACATAGAGATTCTATCTCAAGTTGAAGGTGTTCTTTCTAGTAGTGAGAAGGTAATAGTATCTATTCTTATTTTTTAGCAGTAGCAAGAATTTATTGATTTGGTGAGGGTTTCTCAACTTGAGTCTATTTCAACAACTATTTTTAAGTTTATGTGTTTCCTAGATTTGGGAATTTTTGTTGACCTAGTTGAGTAACACATAGAGGATCTATTTTAGAGGACAATAGAGAAGAGGCTAAGGTTTTCTTCCTTGTTTTAGATAAGGATATTCCATTTTATGAAGTTCATAATAATTTATTCTTGGTTTCTTTGTTTTCTCTGATATTTCACTACATGTGGACACATGTTTAAATTATTGTATTTCATGGTTGGCTTCACTAAAGGCTCGATTACATAAATTAGTTTTGTAGAGTCAAACACTTGCATGATTGTCTTCATTGGTTTCCAAAATATGCCAAATAGTCATGAGTGGCATGAGGGCCACAAAGAAAAGATGAAAAAAAAGAAAAAAAGAAAAGAAAATAAGGGGTATTTTCTATCACTAAGGATTATGGTTGGGTTGATAGATCTAATCCCCTTTTGATTGGATTTTTTTGTTTTGTTTCAAGTTTGGTCCAAGTCTAAAGTTAATTTACTTTGGGTTTCAATTTCTGATTTTCGTTGAGTTATTTCTTTCACATTGTGTTTATTTCCATTCAACAAGCGGTTTTAGTTTATTAGGTTTTCTTTGGGATGGTGGTTGTGATTTCAAGTTAAAATAATTGTGATTGGACATAATAAGTCACTAGGATGGGTCATCCATGAAATGCTTTATGCATGTATTAATTATATTTATAAGAAAAAAAGTTTTCTTGTGAAGTCCATGGATTAATTTACATGGGAGCAATGTTGATTGTTGAATATTTGAGTCTTAGAGTCTAAAAATGTGTCTTGAGGTGGATGGATGTCACATTGAGTTAAGTCAAGTCCTAGAATTATTTTTGGGAGTTGACTTGAGTCATTGAAATTTTACTAAATGTGTATTTATAGATATTCATTAGCTTCAAAGTTTTGGGATTCTCAACATCCCGCAGGATGATACTACCCTGTAATTGGAACCAGCATTAACTCCAAATTTTCTTACACCCTCTAGAATATGTTCATGGATATTATATGGGGTTGAATCAACATTACATAGTTTACCCATTCAACATTGATGATTTTTTAGTACTTGGGCCATATGGGTACCTTGTGAAAATCTTTACTTTATCCTGTATTTGTTCTATAGTTGCAATGTATGTGTTTTGGGATTATTTAGAGATCATTTTTCTAAGATGGAATGTAATATCCCAGTTTTAAGTCCCCATATTAATAATGTATTTTTTTTTATATTTGATGAAAGGTTGGAGATCCTAGTAATGTAATACTTTGAATTGTAATAATAAAATTGCATCATCGGTTGCAAGACAGACAAGGAAAAAGCTATAGGGGGATATGATTCCATGAGAGAGGAGGCTAAAGGGGATAAGCCATTTTATTATATTTTATTCACCAATATTGGAATTAGTTGGGAAAATTGGTTGAATGAGATTCTTTGGGAGGCCACGTGGTTCTTTGTTACATGTAATTATATAAACTATGTTTTTAGTTGTGTTCCTCACTCATTCTCCATTCATTCCTCTTTCATTCTTGTTTGCGTTTGTTCTTTTTTTTGCATGGAAATGAAATATTGGAGGCAGAGAGCCTTGTTAGTTGGATGTATGTATCTACTGGTATTTCCAACAAGAAAATAATGCATGTGTGCATGAGAATGATGGCAATTGTGAAATAACTATCTGCAAGTAAGAATCCTTGGAGTTTCCAGCATAGATATTTCTTGACCAATAGCACTAGAGCCCTAGAAAGAAGTGAAATGTCATGAGGGATTGCATTGCAAAGAAGGGGGTTCATTTATTTATATTGTGCAAGTTGAGAGGGAAAGAGAGATGAAAAACTAGTATTTGTTGTGTGCTTGGGAAAATTGTGAGAGCTTCATAGCTGATTGTTGTATTTTTAGAGTCAGTCTGGGAACCTATCCTTGTGAATTCATAGCCTTGGACTAGGGGTGGATTTTTGTAGAGAATTTATGTGAAATAGAGCCTAAGGTTGGGTGAACATTCAACATCTATAGACAGTCGATGAAGTTTTCTTTAAAAGATAAGTTCCTTGTGTTTCTTGAAAATTATATTTCCATTGTGCATTTATTTCCTTTTTGTGTCAGTTGCAACGCTTATATCGTTTGTGCCAACACATGGGAAAAACTATAATTATTTAGCAAAGTCTGAGTTGGAGGGTGCTTGGGTGTCTCGAGGAAATTTCTTGAAAATAGGAATTTTTGAGAATTTTGGAAAAATTGGGAATTTTTCTGTATGTGATGACATGGAGGCCATGTATTGGGTGATGTGGTGATGGTGATATGGACTACTATGGTGGTAGGTGCATGTACGTAGGTCCATGGTGGGAGGTGCATAGTGGTAGGACCATGATGACAAGTCCACTGTGGTGGGGTGGTAGGATGTGGTTGTGGATCAATACCATAAGTGGTATCATGAATATTGGTAAGTGGTTTCAGAATGTTACCAAATTCCTAGAAACCAATTAGAATGCACCATGTATGTGATAGGAAGTATGGTGGTGTCATACCTTTTGTTTTTTTCAACCCTCTCCTATTTAAACTTCTGAGATCAACCTCAGTCGTTGATCTACTCCTGATCTCTGTCGTCCAATAAAGTGTGGGAATATGTTACACGCTAGGAGGAAAAAGGTGGGGATGGGACCCATGGGTATCATGTGATAGTGTGATGGTTCTAAGTGGCATCCAGTACAAGTGGGGCCCAAATGTAATAAAATTTTCTAAGTTGAAGAATAAAGGTAAAAGGAGAAGGGTAAGGAAAAGTAAGGAAGAGAAATAAGGAGATAAAGAGGAGGTAGTGACGGAGGATGATGAGGTAAGGTTGGGGTGGTTGGAGGGATGACATGAAATATACTAAGGGTTCCATATGGACCCAAGGTGCAACATCAGTAGATGCCACATATGCAGATGATAGCCTATGCTTAAAAAAAAACCATGTTTGGAAAAAAAAACATATTTTGGCCAAAAAATGATCATAATAACCTAGATTGACATGAAATTATCTAACTATATTCGTAGTGAGGAGGGATACATAAGTTCCAGTGAGGGCCATTGCTCAATTTTGGACCAATTCTCTAGAATTTTCAAATTAATGGGTTTTGAATATAAGAGGAATACTCTTTGACAAAGCCTTTGTTTATGATAAATTTTTTATAGGGTATCAAGAAAGTGGACATGAAAATACCCAATGAAGAAATTGACTAAATTTTAAGGGGATTAGAATGGAGATGTTGAAATAGGCCAAAATCCACTATTCCATGCCACCTTTTGGGGATTTTTGGGATTTTCATAGGAGGAAAAGGGTCCTAGATCACAAAATTGGGAGATTTTATTTACTCGACATTTTATCTACCCATCAATACAAACACATTTTCTTTAGTGAAGTTTTTCTAGAAGTTCTTATTTTGGGAAATAACCAGTTTTGCTAAAAATTTCAAGTCTAGAGAAATTGTAAAAATGACAAAGTTGCCAATTCCAGTTTGTTGTACAATATTACCAAAGAAACAAATTGATAATATGAAAGTTTTTATGTGTTCACCATCATGAATATTATCAATTCTCAATACAATTTTTTTCTTGTTTCTTGATGTATTTTCTTCTGAAGTAGATAGAAGTTGGCCTCCTAATCGAATTGCAACAATGAAGAAAGTGCACAAATTGGGTGAAAATGGTTTTTTTCAAGAAGTCATAACTTTCTACTCAGAGATTGGATCAAGGCACATAAATAGTCATTGGAAAGATGATTAATAGAATAATAGTCTTGAAAGATTATAATTTGGATAAGTGAGATAGGATTCTTGATTAATTGAGAAGAAGAAGAAGGACCTATTGATTATTTGACAAATTTTTATAATATGCTTAATTCTAATAAAAATGATTGTTTGCACATTTTGCACAATTAGTGGTATAAGTATATCAATTCAATCTCAGGATTGTATATTAGAGACATGGACGATGAAAAAAGAACTTTTGTTCATGAGAGAGAAGTCAAAGTCCAACATATAAGTCTAGGTAATGAGGATATAGAATCTAATGGGCATAGGAGTAAGGTGGAGACAAAATAATTGGTAGAAACTATGAAGAGTTTGATAGTGGAAGTGAAAGGTTATATGGATAATAATGAAATAATAATAATATCATAGGAGGAGAAAAATCAAATAAATACTTAGTTGTTGCAAATCCTAAACCAACTGCAAACACAAGTGAAGAATGGATCATGCTCAAGACATGAGGAAGAAGGTGAACCTCATGAAAGGAGAGATAACTAAATGGGATCCATTCACTCGAGGAGTGCTAGTAGATCTCATAGCCATCACTAATCACCTACTCATTCATCCAATAAGTTCTATGCCTCTGAAGAGTTCAGGAGTATCCCATAAGTGTCCATTGTTAGGAATTAAAGAAGAATATATGAGTTGGATATCTTGTAAGGAGAGATTAGGAAGATTAAACCACCAACATATGATGGTGAAAATAGAAAGGGATATGATGTTGAAACTTGGTTGATTGGAATCAGAAAGTATTTTCAATTACATAACTATACATCTAACCTAGAAGCTAGGATTTCCATATATTATTTGCATGGAAAATATTCTAGATGGTGGGATCAATTGAAGCAAGTCAAACACATTGATAAGAAAATGATTTCTTGGAAGCAATTCAAGAAAAAATTCCAACAATAGTATCTTTTAGAGAACTACTACGACAAGAAGAGGCAAGAGTTCTTTAAACTCAAGTTGGGGAGCACGACCATGGAAGAATATGAAAAAAATATTTGTAGTTGTTGAGGTATGTGGGTTTTATCAAGGAGGATAAGGTGAAAATACAAAGGTTTCTAGGTGGACTTCCATATTTTTACAAAGATGAAATTCAATTCGATGAACCCATAACTTTGACAGAGACCATTAGAAAGGCCAATTACCTATATGAGAAAAGAAAAGGAAGAGACACTTCAAAAATATTGGAAGGATAAAAAGAAGGAGAAATCAAATCAGAGAAGGAAGGGATTCAAACCTCCTTTCAATAGAAACAATCTTAATACATATTATCAAAATCAACCTACTAAGAATGCATCCAAGATGAGAGACTCCTTGGGAAAAGGGGGAAGGCTACCAATCAAATGTTGGGGATGTAAATAAAATCACATGTCAAAATATTTCCCTCATAGAGAAGACAAAATGAAGACATTGCACAAAGACATGGGAAAAAATATTCCAAGGATATATGTTGCCCTGGAACATTGACAAGAAGAGCATCAATCCCATATGATTGAGGTGGAAGGTAAGATCATAAATCATCCTATTGTTATTTTAATTTATTTAGGAGCAAGCCATAGTTACATTGATCCTAAATTAGTGGATAGATTTCATTTGATGAAAAGTAAAATTGAAATATCATGGTTGGTTCAACTAGCCATTGGAACCAAAAGAATGATCAATATGGCTAGTTGCATACATGCTTGCATTGCCTTCTTCCATGAATGTGCATAATGTATTTCATGTACATATTTTCTGAAAAAAGTATGTGAATGATCCTAACCATGTCATTGATTGAAATTTGATTCATGTGGATCCAAAATGAGACTTTCGAGTACACCCAGTAAATATACTAGATAGGAAGGTCATGGTGATCCAAAACAAATCCATAGGGTAGATAAACATCCAATGGATATACTAACACCTTGAATAAGTAACATGGGAGTTGGAAGATATAATGTGAGAGGCATACTTGTAGTTGTTTTTGAATTTTTGATAAAAAAATGTGTGTACATGTACACCTACATGGTGATATGCACTGAGGAAAATGCCAAAATAATGGGAAGGGGAATGTAATACCCAAATTTTGAGTCCCCATATTAACAATGTATTTATGTATATTTGATGAAAGGTTAAAGAGCTTAACATGTAATACTTTGAATATTAATAATAAAAATGCATCGTTGGTTGCAAGACTAACAAGTATAGAGATATAGGGGGCTATAATTACATGGGAGGGGGGTATAAAGGGGCTAAGCCATTTTATTATATTTTATTCACCCATCTTGGAATTAGTTGAGAAAAGTGGTTATGTGAGATTCCTTGAGAGGAAACATGGTGCATTTTTACATGCAATTATATAAACCATGTTTTTAGTTGTTGAGGGTGTTAGCGCTCAAAATGTGCTCTTAAAATTTTTAAGCGCCTTCATCATTTCATGCTTGACTTGTCAATTTCCTTTGGTTTTTCTTATTGTTATAATTCTCAAATATTCCATTGAGCCTTGACAATCTTTATTTGATCACCTTTTCTCGTGAACCTGATGGTCTTTGTCTTTTGCTGCCACCTATATTCCAAATTAACACAAATTAATGCTATTTATTCTAAGAACCCTAGTTCTATGCCTTTTTATATTTTCAAATAAAAAAATATTTTTATTTGTAAATATTACCCAAAAATTGTGTGCTCGAGTGTTCTAAGTACAACCCTAAACAATCACATGCATTGAGTCACACAAGTCAACACATAAGTCACCAAATCCCAACACAAGCGCCAAACCTCTTCACTCCATATGTCTCATTGAAATAGTAATGTAAGCACTGGCACATATAAATACAATATCTTGTATATCCCGATGCATGTGGGATTTGTTCTTTTGAGTAAATATAAAATATAAAAAAATCTCCATGCCAGCTATCAAGATTCGATGAGCCCACATGTGTTCAAAATTTTGTGCATCGAACAGATAGATGAAGTGCCAAGTAAAGCTACAGGTGTTTTGATTGCTGCATTATTAGATTTCAAATTTGGCATCATTGAAGATCCCACTGGAGTTCTTGAATCGTGGACGGGCAAATATTGCTACCGATGGAATAGTTTGTTGTGTGACACCCACAACGGTCGAGTGGTAAAATTCATTCTCCATGCATATCCACGCAACAACAAGGCGCCGAGAATGCTAGAGGTACCATGACAATGAATACGAGGCCAGTATCAACTTCATCACATCCGGAGTGGAGAGAAACTTTATCAGTTAAATGTAATTCAGGAAAAGGAAACGGTGATTTGGTTTTGAAGCCAAGATCTGAGTTTCTTGTTTTTGAATTCAGGTGGAGAAGTGGATCGAACCTGTTCCGAAACATAAGAGGCTCCAAACTCATAAGAGAGTTCGTATAGCATGGAAAGAAAGGTAAAGCTAAATGACTCGTGCAAGCCACCTAGTCTGCATCTTGCACTGTCTATCACACCTTATGTTGCAGTGATAACATCTTCAATTCAGCCATCGCCTGCACCTACGGAGAAGAGGAGGATTTCCCATGAAAAAGGAAGGAAGGTTTCATCTATTCCTGGGGGCGATTTAAGGAGGCTTTCAAAACGTGATGATTGTTTCTCATGCAGAGGACATCTATTTGAAAAAAACTATGTTGAGCAAGAATAACCTTGCTATATTTCTCAGGGAGACATATTCACCATATTCTTTTAAAGAAGATGACTGATGAACATGACTTTGCTTCAGTTTTGGTATCAATTTTGTTTATCTATGATGGCTATACCATATATATATATAAGGCCTATAATTGATATAACTATTGATCAGAGGAAATACATATCTATTTTTGCCTAAGATCATTTTCAGTTTTGGTTCTGGAAGTATGTGAAACAAAGATATCAAAATATGGTTACCAGAACATTGGCAAGAGAAAATTATACAGTCATCATCAGTGAAAGTAATCTACAGGAGCTCGGCCACATCTAATTTTCTTATAATCTGTTTGCCTAAATGAAGGAAAGCATGTGTATAAAGATTCAGGTATCATATCCTCTCAAGTAGTAAGATGATATCAAAGTTCTGTACATATCAAAAGTATAAATGTCTATACTTATTCCTCAAATAACTTTGAATTGTATATACACAGTAACATAGAAGGCTAATCAAAGAAGAAAGGATATGAAGCCTGAGTAATATCATTATAGTCAGTTGAGAGCAACATCATTGGTTCAGAAGCAACAAACATATCAACCTCCAAGTTAGAATTCAATCAAGTACTCAAGTATCTCAGTCCAAATTGTCTTCTATAGGTGTTTGCAACATCTGTCGACCATTTTACACCTATTGTGCTACAAACCAGGGATTTTCCAACGAGGAAGAAGACAAGTTCTAATTTAATTCTATTTTTGGTCAAGGATGAAGGAGATTTCGATGCCCAACTATGATTGAAGTTTCCAGAATATGTAGTCATCCTCCAACATGCAGAGAGAGTTGTTAAATACCATAGATCATGATAGGGTTTGACTCCCTAAAAATAGGATCTTAATCCTATAATCTTGTAATAAATCAGATCATAGACTATTTTTAGCTATTCGATCCTTCTTCTATGGATCTTAGTGATCCGAAATCGGATCCAGAAGCTTGATAGGGCTTGAAAAATGCTCAAAAATGAAAGTGCTCGGAATGCGACGAAACCTGTGCCATTGCGTCCGTCTCGTCTTCCTGATTCCGGTGGTATATTTAATTTCTCAAACGGAGTCTGTATGGAGAAGATATCGCGTTCTGTCCAAAAAGTCAAACAGGTAAAAAAGGGAATGACTGTACAGTCCGTACAGTCCACGTGGCACGTCTGTACAGCTGATGTGGCACGTCCGTACAACTGACGTGGCGGCTCCAGAAGATGACATGTGGCAGGTCCGTACAGGGGACACGTGGCATCACCAGAACGCGACACGTGTCATACGGATTTGGCATATTTGGCGTACGGCCGGACCAGTACTAAGGTGACACGTGTCACCACTGATAGGGTGACACGTGGCAGGGTGACATCAGCAGCTGACGTGGCAGGCTGACGCGGCATATGACTGGGCAGTACGGCAGGTTGACGTGTCAGTACGACAGAAACACGTGGCAGCACAACAGTGTGACAGGTGGCAGTATGGCGGTTGACGTGGCATACACGTGGACGAATCACAGGTTGACATGTGTCAGGTTGTGGTTGGTTTTTTAAAACGCCACGTGGCCCAGTCACGGGCTGCCACGTGGCGCTGCATTATTGGTTGTTCGGTCGCAATGAAAAAATGGTTTGGTGGCTCGGCCGGGGGTCGAACCCGTGACCTCCGACAGGTGAACGGACTATGGAATTCAGGCTAACCGGGCCGCCCACCGGTGATTCTTGTTAAACGAACGGAAAATTTTGTATTTGAATTAGCATATGGTTTCACGCCGTGGGGAAAAGGGTCGGGGCTTAGCCCCAGCCCTCGGTTCCATATCTATCATACAGGACCACGCCATAAAACAAGCGCCAAATACAATGGACCGTTATACAAATGCGCGGGCAGTTGTAATGGTTATGGCCCGTGGCCATA
>JZKD02S2183782.1:778653-800175 GCA_000966675.3 Picea glauca
AACCCACTTTCCTATAGTTTTGGGGTCAAATATCCAAAGGAGGGTGCAAGGGGGCTAGGGATAAGCCCCAACACGTGGTTTCATTACAGGAGCGCGTCCAAGGGCTAATTCTGGGCGCACCCAAGGGCAGATTAGCCCAGATCCCATGGAAGGCGCCCCAAAACTAGGAGTTAACAATTAAGGGGGCTGGCGCATAGCACTTGGAGTGATGACACGTGGCCATGTGGCCCCATGTGACCTGGTAAAGGGGGTGTGCACCCTGTCTTGGGGGATACTCTGCATTTTTTGTTTAAAAGTGGTTTTTAAACATTACAGAGGTGATTTTTGCTTGATATTATGCCCAGAAAATGGATTTTTTGAGGATTTTAGGCCATTTGAAGGGGGATTTGATCCTAGAAAGAGGCCAGATATTGAGGGAAGTTGGGATTCCTCATATGAGCCTTGAAATATATAAGAACCAAGCTTTTTGAAGCTTGTAGGATACTTTTTTATGCAGGGTTTTGAAGGGGCAGTTTGTAAATTTTGGCCTTTTCTCATGTTTTGAGAGGCGTTTTTCTCATGTTGTTGAGAGGATTTTGATGATGCATGCATGAATCTGAGCAAGAAGGTCTTGTACAGAATACATGAAGCATGTAATGTAACAACAAAGAGCATTTTAAGATAACTTTGAGCATTTTAAAGAGCAATAAATAGGTCCTCCACTTGGATGCGGGCCTAGAGACATAGCCAATGATTGGTGAACTCTGTTATCAACCTCTTGTCTCTATTTCTCTTTCTATTTCACTGTTCTATTCTCTTCATTTGCAACATGAATATTAATGGATGATCTCTTTATACATTAATAAGAATCAAGTAAAATTCACATTTGATATTCTGCAAACAAGATAACAAGTTTATGTATTTCGCATTCTTAACGAAGCGATGCAAAAAGTACATTAAACTAACTTGCAATTTATCAATAATACCTTAATTTTTGGATCATATAGAGATCATGTATTCATTATTGGAGGGAGGCAAATTGTGATGTATGAATGCATTTGATTATTTGGAGGAGGTTCTTCTATCATTTCAAAAGTTATTGTATAACTTATCTATCTTGGAGTTGTTCTCCACACTCACATTCTGTAAATGGTGTTTAATTTTGTTTTGTTATCATATTTTTATCATTTGGATAATTCCATTTGGTTTCAGAGCATTGATCCTAGGGTTTTTATTCCTTAAGAAAGTCATATTGGAATTTTCACTATCTTCCACTTCAAGGTACCTGTGGAAAATAGGGTTTTTGACTAGTCCTATAACTAGTTTCAAACAAGTGTTTTGGGTAAAACAATCATTTATTATTCATAGAGGATCCAATTTCTATGAGACTAGTTGCATTGGAAAGAGGAAAGTATTTAGTATTTGGGGTATGAATTTCAGATTCATATATATATTATTGGACACGGGGAATTCTGTACAAGTTTTCTCTCTATAATGTGCCAAAATTCAACAAGTTTTGGGAAAGTTACCATAACTTTCATTTGGCACACCCAATTTTGGTCATAACTATGGAATTGAAAACAATACATTTCATAGTACTACATGTTGAAATTTCAGACTCATAGGGGATGAAATTTCATAAATGCATCAGAAGGAAGTTCGATGAGAAGGATAGACTCCAAATTAAGGTTTCAAATGTATGTTCACTTAAAACTATCATAACTTTTGATTGGAATATCTGATTAAGTTGATTCAAAATCCATTGGAAAGAGAAAGCATAGAATATTATATCGGAACATGTATTATAACTATTTGATATCATTATACCTAGTATAATTAGGCTGTAAGTTGGGGATTGTGGTTAGACCTGAATTAAGAATCAATGGCAATACCCCATTTTTATAGAGATGAATATAAAGACGAAATCAATCCTATGGAATGGTTGAGGATGGTAAAGGAATACAATATGACTCCTTCAAGGGAAAGTATTAAGTTTGATGGTGAAGCTTGGGTGTGGTGGAAGAGTGTTAATAATATACAAAAAATCAGATGGGAAGTATTTGAAGAATCGTTTTTAAAAAATTGATCAAGGACTTAAAATTGGAAGCGATGCACAAAATTGAAAAGGAGCTAAAAGAAGAAAAAGAAAAGATAAAGAAGAAGGGCGATGAGCTATCTAAGATAAAATACCTTAATGAAGCACTCATTAAGGAGGTTCAAAAATTAAAACAAGAAAATAGTAGAAAGGGAAAGTGGGAAAAGGGTGAGTCAAGGGAAGATTTGAAAAAGAAAGATGAAGAGATATATAGATTATGAAATCATAATACAAAAATATTGGATGATGTTAAGATATTGAAAGAAGTAAAGAAGAATTATCAAAATCAAGAAGAAACAAGGATCTTGGATGAAGAATCTACCAAAAGAATTGAAGTGGAAATTTGCAAGAAGGTTGAAGAATCCATCAATATTGATGAGGTAAAATTATAAATGCAATCAAGAATTGAAGAAGGACGTCAAAATTTGATAGATGGGGTCACATTGCAGCTTCAAATGGAGAAAGAAGACAAGATTCAAGAAGGTAAAAAAAAGATACTTGAAGAATTTTAAATCCATCTAGAGGATGTACATGCCAAATATGATGGTATTTTCTCCAAGGCTAGAGTAATCAAAGACAAAGAAAAGATGATCAAGGATGTCATTGTCTTTGAAAAGAAGATAGATGAAATGGGTGTGCAGAGTGAAAAAAAATATTCAAATGTGAAACCATATCGACGCCCTCGTTACCAGGAAAGATTTCAAGGAAGACAAGAAGGTCGATATCAACATTATCAAGGAAGAATATGGAATATTTGTCAATAGTCATGGAACAAGGCATCACAAAACCACTCTTCAACAAGCTATTATTAGAGACCAACAAATACTACAAATTGGAGAAGCTTAAAAAACAATACATGGAATCAAAGGAAAGAAAATTATGAAACAAATAGCCACCAAGGATTACGAGCGGAAATAATTGATTTTGGATGGATGGATCATCATCAATGGAAATAAGAAAGCATGAACATAAGAAAATTATATTACTTGGTTTCATCACATGTGAAGCCTTTAATTCAAATATTTGAGGACAAATATTTTTGAAGGAGGGTACTATGTAATGACCCAAGGGGGGAATATATAGGGCTAAGTGTATATGATATGACCCCCAAAGGGGGGAATATATGGGGATAAATGTACATGTAATTTGTAAATATATATGTAATAGGGTCGGCCTAATAGTAAAGGGGATTCATGTGTAGTGTGTGAGTATGTATATATAGAGATCATGTATTCATTATTGGAGGGAGGTGAATTGTGATGTATGAAAGTATTTGGTTATTTGGAGGAGGTTCTTCTATTATTTTAGAAGTTATTGTATAACTTATCTATCTTGGATTTTTGATCCATGCTCACATTTTGGACATGGTGTGTACTATTGTTCTGTTATGATATTTTTAGCATTTGGATCATTACAAACAACTAGATCTGAAGGAAGATCGATGCATATATTCTATTGTTTCTAATATTGGTAGTGCATATTATTATTTTTTATCTACCTTTAATTCCATTAGAGAAGCTATAGGGAGTTCTTACAAAGAACCCTCTCTTGATTCCTTTTTAGATTCTCTAATTTGAGAGAAAGATAAGCTTGTGCAACTTGGATTCATTATCACTATAGGTACATCTAACAAAGCCTTAGTGGTCTAGTATACAGATAAATCCAAGAATCCCAAGAAGCAACATCCTCGCCACAACAACAAGCAACAAAAAGGGTCCCAAACCATCTCCTCCATCTTTTTCTCCTAATAGTGACAAGGGAGAAAATCCAAAAGTAAGAAGACTAAAAGACATTACAATTTTTGTGGGAAATATGGTCATCTAGATTCCAAATGTTTTAAAAAGATGTAAGCCTTAGAAGAAACGATGAAGAAGCACAACATTTGTATTGATTATTATTCTTCTAACTCTTCTTCTCATGGAAATGCACTTTCTACTTCTGGTTTCTTCTTCAATGCAACTTCTACTTCTTCTTCTTATGAGTGGCTTATAGATTTTGGAGCATCTTATCATATGGCTAAGGATAAAGCCACATTTTCTACTCTTAATGAATGTAACACCAAGAAAATATTGGTTGGTGATGATAGATCTCATATTGTTGTAGGGTCTAGAACCGTTCAAGTAGATAATGGTCATTTCAATGATGTATTATGTGTTCCAAGTATTTCCTACAACCTTCTAGCAGTGTATCAAATCACTCATTTAGGTGAAGGTAAAACTGTAGAGTTTTCACCTCACCAAGTTGTAATCAAGGATCTAAAAGATTCTAATCATTTTCTTGAAAATGGAATGTTAATGATATTACCAGGTTGTATAAGTTTGACAACTTTGGGTCATCTTCTTTTCCATCATTTTTTGTTGCTCATAACAATGAATTGAGAAAACATTGGCATGAGCGGTTTGGTCATCTAAACTACTGCTCATTGCAAAAAATATGTAATCAACAAATGTTGATTGGTCTTCCTCTTTTTTCTTGCAGAGATGGTGTTTTTTCAGATTGTGTTCTCAAAAAACATCATCGGGACAGTTTTGATAAATATGCCTCTTGGCATGCCTCATCCCATTTGCAGCTTGTTCACAATGACTTGTCAGGTCCACTTTCTTTTCATTCTTTTTTCTGGGTGCAAGTATTTCTTAAATTTCATTAATGAGTTCTTCAAATGAACTTGGGTTTACTTCTTAAAAATTAAGAGAGAAGTGTTTGACAAGCTTTTGTCCTACAAGGCCCTTGTAGAAAAACAATTTGGACATCAACTTCGACAATTAAGAACATATAATGGAGGAGAATATGTGAACATAAAAATTTACAAGTTATTGCACTACACAGGGCATCCAAATGAAACACATTGTTCCGTATACACCAAAAAAAAATGGTGTTGTTGAGAGAAAGAATCATACATTAAAAGAAATGGATAATTGTATGATCCAATCTAAGGGATTAAATCTTAATTATTGGGTGGAAGCCATTAACTTTACAAATTGCATAGTAAATCTCACTCCCACAAAGGATTTAAAAAATACAACACTAGAAGAAGCAGGGAATAAAATTAAGCCAGATGCAAGTCACTTTCGTGTATTTGGCAGTGTAGCATGGGCTCACATTCCTGATGAGAAAAGGAAAACATTACAGCCTAAAAGTGGGAAGTGCATTTTTGTTGGTTATTATGAATATGTCAAAGGTTATAGACTTCTTCAACCTCATTCTAATGAAATTATTTTAGAAGACATGTTAAATTTGATGAAAATATCTTGTCTTACGAGCCCGATTCTACATTTGTGCCATATTTGGCCTGAGATCCATCTTCGGCATTTATGTCATATTTTGTTCCTATTATGGTTTATTCTTATTCAAATGATGACAGTAAGGATGAAAATCCACCTCCACCTTCTCACCTTCCTCCAAATGAGTCCATTGAACATGAATCTACATCAACACCATCGCTTCCTAGATGGGTCCATTCAACATGAGAAACAATTGGTGATCTTGCTAGTGATCCTTCATGTCAACGTCAGACACATTCACAATTATAGCAAGCCCCTTCTCTTTTGGCTCAAGTTTCAGAGACTCTTGATCCAAAAACATTTGTAGAAGCTTCATGTCATCTAGATTGGGAAACAACAATGAATGAAGAGTATCACTCTTTAATGGTGAATGATACTTGGGATATTTTTTTTGAAGTTTTGCAACTTCGGGTAGTCATTCTCCACATTGAATACCACACAAGATAATTAATCCCTATTGGAAAGTAATAAAGTGAAATTGAATACCCCAGAAGAGAAGTCGGCTCCACTGGAAAATAATAAAGTAAAATTTGAATATCCAAGAAGAGAAGCCAATCCCAATAAAAGTGACTTGATGATTATAAATAAGGGTGGACGTCTCCTCATTTAAACACATTCACTCATCTCTCACTCAAGGAAAAGAAGGCACAAGTCTAAGGAAAGGAAGGAAGATGTTGTAACTACAATTTTTGGGTGTAATATCTTGTGCGCTACCTCTTGGAGAGTTGCACTAGGCTTGTGAGGTGACTTTGTATATCCCTTGGTCTAGTTTTTCATGGTGGTAATATTGTGAACTATTGAATTGATTCTTCTAAGAAATTTTGATGGATTTTCTCCCAAGGATTGGGTTTCCTAGGATAAACTCTTGTGTTCTTGTGTCTATTGTGCATGGTTAATATATCTAGATCTTGTTATTTTTGCTGCATTATTATGGTTGGGATTTTAAGTGTATAGGTATTCGATGATAACAGTGGTATGAAAGTAAATCTTATTTTGAAATCATAAGGAAATAACTATCAATATATGAGAATCATAAAAATCAACATGGTATCAGAGCTTTGTTGAAATATTGCCACTGCATAATTAACTGTCACTGCATTGACCTAAAACTTTGTAAAACTCATTGAGAAAATTATTGGAGAACATTGGGCCAAATTTTGACATAGAACAACTCACCCTAACCTAATGCACTTACTAGTGCTCTCATCTTACCAAAATGTCATGGTTGAATTTTTGGTCAAAATCAAATGTTGACTTTCTGCTCAAAGTTGAATTTCAGTCAAAGGTTGAATTTTTGGTCCAAGTCAAGATGGTGACCAGTCTCAAGATAGAATATAGGTTGGATGTATTTACAAACTTCAGATCCTGGAAGGCCATGATACACTTTTTATTAGATGAAAATGAGATTCATAAATATGTAAAAGAAAAGATCTCAGAACCAAAGAATGATGAAGAGAAAGCCAAACACAAAAGGAATGAAGAAAATAATAAAATAATCCTGATAGATTCTGTAAGCGATCATTTAATTCCACATATTTCTGAGTTGAAAACTTACAAAGAGGTGTTTGACGCCTTGTTGGGATTATTTGAAAGTAAGAACACTATAAGGAAGCTAGCCTTGAGAAATCAACTATGTTGCATCATGATGAGCAAGTCAGATTCAATTGCTACTTACTTTATGAAGGTATTCCAGTTGAAAGATCAACTTCAAGCCATTGAAGACAAGTTTGATGATGTTGAGCTAGTTATAGTAACTCTTAATGGATTTCCTTCCTCATGGGATTCATTTGTTCAGAGTATTTGTGGACAAGAGTAGTTGCCTCAGTTTGATTGACTATGGATTGACTGTGTCCAATAAGAGGCTTGAGTATCCAAGGAAATATTGCAGAAACCCCAGGATGAAGGAACACAAGATCTTGCAGCTCATGTAAGAAAAGGGAAAGGAAAAGGGAAATTATGGAATAATAATACAGGTAGAAGACCCATCCCAGAACAAAAAAAGAAGAAGGATATCTCAAATATCAAATGCTACAATTGTGACGAGTTTGGTCACTATGCTAATAAATTTCCTCAAAAGAAAAGGAAGGGAAGGCATCATGCATCAATATCCGATGTTGATGAAAATCCACCACAAAATAAGAAAAAGGAATCCAAGTTTGATGAGTTGGCGGATGAACTATGAAAATAATATTTCTTTTGAAGATATGTTTTTTATCCCTTACCATAAAGATGTCTTTGAATTTTTTTTTCTTGTTTTCATCTTTTTCTCAGACAAGTTTCCTTGGAAATACCATGGAGGTTACCATGGAAATTTTTTATTTTATTGTCTTGTTTCGAGCAGGTTACCGTGGAGAAAGGATTGGTCACAACATTATAAAAGTGTTGTTATTGTTCGTGTCCTTGTTTGTTTTCTTGTTCTTGTCATTGTTCCTGTTTCAGGTAGGTCATAGGTGATAGCTTTTAGAGGGAGCTATGGTGATAGTTGAAGGTGACAACAAGATGACCTTTGGTTAAGACATGGATCAAAATTTCCAGACATGGAATTTTGTACATGACAATATACATCCATGTACTGAAGGAGAAAAGATGAAGCTACAACCTTTTGTAAAGAAGGGTACCTTTGTGGAATACAAAGTGTCCCATATGGAGATTAATTGTGAGGATAATAAGGCTCCAAAGGATGACCATACAGATCCATCTACTCCATTTATTCATCCTTCAGACCATTAGGAGGAGTCAATAGAGCTAGCAGGGCTAGTGGATCTACCTAAAGATGTTGAAGAATACAACTTGGTTTCATGATACTTTGTAGAATGAAGAAAGGCATGCAACTCACCATGATACTTTCAAGGAGAGAAAACAACCTCATATAATCTCAAGTTATATGGAGTCACTTCATTGATTCCAAATATTCCAGTTATGAGGAGGAGAAGGTGGCTCCACTAGTGGTGAGGAAGATGGCCCCACCAAGTACCAACTCATAGGGAGCTAGAGTTTAGAGGGAGCCAAATCTCTAGATCTAGTAGGGAAGATCAACCTCCCAAGAAATTTCATTAGAGATCAGAATTCAGAGGAGGTTAGCATATGCAAAGAGAGAATATGGCTCCAGAGATTGTACAGACTCAGAGGGAGTCATGGTTCATAGGGAGCATGGTACTCCAGGATCAATGGATACTTAATGAGCTTGGTTTTAACCAAGAAGGATACATATTTAAACCTTTACCACAGGGTTGTTGATGGTGATCCGTTGATCTTGGTCCTCATGATCTAAAGTAGAGTGGCTCATTGTTAGGTACAAGAGGGAGTTGGCATCAGATTTCAAGGTGGAGGATCTTGGTCAGATGTACTATTTCTTGGGATTGGAGGTGTGACAAAGATCAAATGAGATCTTCCTTGGTTAGGGGATATTGATAAGGTTCGATATGATTGACTACAATTCCATGGCTACACATATGGAGACAAATCTGAATAAGTTGAGTGATTCTACTTCAGATTCAGATTTGGCGGATCCCATGATGTACAATCAATTGATTTGGATCCTTGATGTACGTGGTTAACACCATGCCAAATATTTTTCTTTACAGTAAGAACCTTGAGCTAGTTTATGGTAGAGACACTACCATTGGGTTCAAGCAAAGCATGTGTTGGGATACCTACATGGTACAGTTGGATATGGCCTCGGATATGTCCTAGATGGTGAATTGAGGCTACAAGGATATACAAACTTTGATTGGGCAGGGAGTGCAATAGACAGATTGAGCACCTCATGGTGTTGCTTTAGCTTGGGATCAATTACGATTTCAGGAAGCATGCTTATGTAGCACTCAATACAGTAGAGACAGAGTATGCCACATTCAGTGTCGCAAGTATTGAAGAAGTGTGGATTTAGAATCTTATTGCAAGAATTCATCCGAGACACGGTGTATAAGGGAGTAGTGAAGCTCCAATACATATCCACAAATGATCAAATTACAGATTATTCGAGACATGATACATAACAGAGAAGTGAAGCTCCAATATCCAGAGATGATCTTGGCATGATGCAGAATGTTTCCCTTGTTGAGATGGAGTGTTGATGATTTGCAATATTGGGAAGATATTCATAGGGGTGTACCTATGGCCCAGGCATAATATTTGAAGGATAGAAGACTCGAGGTGTTGTTGTTTCTATAATTGGTGGTTTAACCAGTGGAGAATGACAGATTCACTTAAAGGGGTTTACCTATAAGCGACACTCAATGAAAAGGGTGTAATTGTGGAGGTGAGTGGCCCAGGCATAGTCTTCAGGATAGAATACTCGAGCTTCTAGTATTCCTCCAGTGTGTGGTTTCATCAAGCATAATTCTCCCAGGATTTATGGTTTAACCAGTGGAGAATGATAGATTCATTTATAAGTGACACTCACTTACAAGGGTGTACTTGTGGTAGTGAGTGGCCTAGGTAATCATCGGGTGGACCTTGTCCTAGATTGGGTTGTAGACCAATGGAGATAGAATACATTATCACAAGGGAGTACTTGTGGTAAATTGGCCCAGGTGTAGCCCTTACTTACAGGGGTTTACTTATAGACTCGAGGTGCTTCCACGTGTCAGATAGCATCAAACATCACTCTCTAGTGATTGGTGGTTTAACTAGCAGAGAATGGAAGATTAACTCACAGGGGTTTACTTGTGGTGAAATTCTCTCACAAGGGTGTACTTTTGAAAGTGAATGGTATAGCTCTGGTATTCATTGAGACCCGAGGTGCTAGACATACTTGTATGGAGATGGAGTATCAACATGGTTCATGAGGACAACCTTTCTATGACACAAGTATGGATAATGTCTCCCTCGTTGAGAGGGAGTGTTGAATTTTTGCAACTTCAAGAAGTCATTATCCACATTGAAGACTAGGAAGAGAATTCATCCCCATTGGAAAGTAATTAAGTGAAATTGAAGACCCCGGAAGAGAAGTCAGCACCACTGGAAAATAATAAAGTAAAATTTGAATATCCAGGAAGAGAAGTCAGACCCACTAAAAGTGAATTGATGATTATAAATAAGGGTGGACCTCTCATCATTTAAACACATTCACTCAACTCTCACTCAAGGAAAAAAAGGCACAAGTCTGAGTCAAGGAAGGAATACACTACAACTGCAATCTTCAGGTGTACTATCTTGTGCGCTACCTCTTGGAGAGTTGCACTAGGCTTCTGAGGCGACTCTGTAACACCCTTGTTTCCCCCTACTTGTAATTAATCATTAATTAGGATTACCATGATGTGGCATGGGAACAATGTAAATGTATTATTGTTTGAATTTCCAATAATTGACTGTGGGGGTGAAGCCTTGAAGTACTCGACATGATATCACTAGAGGAAAGAATGTGAAAACTATAAGAGAGGGTTCATTATGTCGAATGACCCCAAATTTCCATTGTTGGGAATAATAAACCCCCTACATATCCCAAGGAGAGGAATAAGTTAATGAAGAAAGAACTCATGGTTGAATAATTAACCACCCCCATGAATGGAAGCATGTTCTGGATGAGGAGACAAGAAGTTGTCAGCCCAAAGTACCACAGAGTCTTGTAGACCCAGGTTGAACCAAGTTTCCTTCTGACAGAAGGAACATGATAGGTCCATAACCTTCTGAGTAGGATACAGGGAGGGGATACAAGGGAGAAGACACATTAAGGATGAGGCACGCAGGGGTGGCTCTATAGAGAGCAAGAGAGACACTAGACCACATACAGAGAAGAGAGGAGAACGTGTGAGGATATATGATCTAGGTGGATATTGATGGCCACCCACCTTGTCCAACTCGCTCAAAACAATTTTCTCGCAATTTTGGCAATTTATTATTTTTAGTAGTTTTTAACTTCTGGGGCCATTTTGAGGGCCTAAATGAAGGTTTTTTGGGATTGAGCTTCTCAATAATGGACAAAGGCTCTGATTGAGCCCCCAAAATGAATATCCTCGACGATACCTTTCTAATGGGATATTGTGTGCCTAAAACGAAGATCGTATGCAAAAGTTATGACCTCGGGAAGTTGATGTACTAACTTACCTAAACAGGGCCCACATGACTTTTGGCACTTCATCTCCTAGGGTTAGGTTTTTGGATGTCTAGGGTTTTTCAAATTCTCGTTTATTGTAAAAATGCCTTCAAAGCCTCATTGTAATCATCTTCTTGCGAATGAACGCAGTCGTCATATCTCTTCTCAGAGATAAGCCGCCACCATTACAACAAACTTGTTTTCTGCTGCATTTTATAGTTTCAACTTCTTTCCTTATTGAATAAAAAACCGGTTTTATTGATCTTTGTTATTCTGTGTTAAGAATATTTTAATAATTTGTATTCATTTCATTCTGCTCATAAAATCCATATTAGTGGTATCATAGAGGTCTGCTCCTTGTCGTCTTAATGCATGTCCCCAACGAGGTCAGGATACAAAGAATTGGGTCTTGATCTTGTTTCTCTTGAGGATAAAATATCTCGCACACCCAAGTGACCTCTCATGGTAGGAGAAAATAAATATGACGGGACAATAGATCCTTTCAAAAAGTTGCTTGAGGAATCCCTCACACAACAGAGGAACGAGATGATGGATAGTTTCATGCAAATCCTTTGAGGGCTACCAAAAGGTGACACATATTGCTCGAGCGGGGGAGCTGCCCCCTTCAAGGTATAAATCAACTTCGATATTCCTATATTTAAAGGTCATATAGACATAGATGTTGTAGACAAGTGGTTGAATCTACTAGAAGGGTATTTTTCTATCCATAACTTTTCGAATAGATAAAAGATTACTTTTGCACTCCTCAAAGTTGTTACCCATGTCAAAGATTGGTGGGAAACTTTTTGTGAGAAAAAGGAAATAGAGGAACCCTCATTATTTACAATGATGGCCACCTGGAAATCCTTCAGGGATGCTATTAAGGAAAAATACTATCCTGTCCGAAGTTATGACGACTTGTATACCAAATGGACCACACTGTGGCAAGAAAGAGACCAAGCAGTGCCAACGTTCACAAATATCTTCCATACCTTGCGCACTAAGCTGGGTATCAAAGATTCAAAGCGACATATGGTGCTCAAGTATCGTGGTTCTCTACATAGATACATCTAAACCAAAATGGATTTTATAGACATTTCATCCTTGGGCATGACCTATCGATATGTCGTCAAAATCGAGCAGAAGATCAGAAAAAAGATGAAAAAATTTGGGCATGGGAACCCCTCACAGCAAAATCCAAGAAGGGGCATCCCCAACCCATAGAACAAAGGATAGAGAAAATATGGAAAATATCAGGACAACCAGTCCAATCCACAAGCAAAGAAGGACACTATAAAGACAAATAAATATATCGGGAAGTGGTGCGACTTCCACAAGAGCCCTTGGCATAACATTGTTGATTTCCGCTCAAAGCATTCGCTGGTGGCCAAAGTGAAATCCTCTTAATCAAATGTGGATTCTAACTCTGAGTCAAAACCAGAAAGGGGAAGACAGATCATTGACACGGAACCCAGTGCCACCGTTGCTACCACCAAGATCCATCTTGGTGAACCAGAAGAGTCAGAAGAAGGCGAGTGCCTCTTCTATTCACATATGTGGGTAAAATTCACCTCGCTGCACTTCATCGTTGACAATGGTAGAAAAAAAAAACTCATCTTAGCAGAGGTCATCAAGAGGCTATCCCTACCAACAACGCCGCACCTAAAACCCTACACCATTGGATGGCTCCGCCAAGGAATCGATCTCCACGTCATCCAACAATATCGATTGTCATACGGTATCAAGCCCTTCAAATACAAGGTATTGTGTGATGTTTCTCCTCTGGAAGTTTGTAATGTTATTTTGGGACAACCTTATTTATGGAAACATCATGTTGTATATGATTCTAGGCATCGTAGTGTTATTATTACTTTGAACATGAAATTTATAGGATACCCGAGGCAGTCCCTCCTAGTGATATTTCCTTGATCTCTGCCAAGCAATGCAAGAAGTTCATCTCTCAAACTGGGAAATTTGTCTTCTTCATGATTCTCTCTCAGACTGAGTGAAATATTTCAACCACATCCAGGGCCTCAGTGGTCGATCTCTCCACACAACATAAGCAAGTGGATAAGGTCGTGGAAGAATACTCAGATATCTTCTCCTCTCCTACCATGGTACGTCTACACTACCAGGTCAAGCATCCCATCGATCTGACCCCAAGTGCATCGCTACCCAATGGGCTAGTCTACCACTACTCTCTGTTAGAAAATGAGGAGATCAGGAGGTAGATCCAAGAATTTCTCCACAAGGGGCACATAGGTCCTATCTCATCGCCCTGTGGGAGCTCAATTGTGCTAGTGCAGAATAAATATGGGACCTGGTGACTCTGCATTGATTCCTCAAATCGACGACCTCCTTGATCAGTTCACGGGGGCCAAATACTTCAGTAAAATTGATCTGAATTTTGGCTACCACCAAGTACCAATAGAATAGATAGATGTATGGAAGACCGCCTTCAAGTCAAAAGAAGGTATTTTTGAATGGCTGGTCATGCCCTTTGGTTTGACAAATGCTCCACCAAATTTTATGAAGATGATGGATGATATCCTATGAAATTTCACCAATAATTTTGTAGTGGTGTATCTAGATGACATCCTCATCTACAACAATACTTGGGTGGAACACTTGCAACATATTCAATAGGTTTTGCACACCTTGCGACAACACAAACTATATGCAAAATTGGAAAAATGTTCCTTCGGCATGGATAGGGTCCATTACTTAGGCTAAATCATTGATCGACATGGTGGGCATGTGGATCCAACCAATATATAGGTCATCTGTGACTGGCCAGACCCAACCACACTCACTGAACTTCAGATCTTCTTGGGCCTCGCCAATTTCTATCGTAGGTTTGTGTTGGGATTCTCTCATATCACATGGGCCCTTAGCCAAGTAACGAGGGGTGGCAGTAAGGAAAAAATTGTCTGGGGCCTTTCCCAACAACAAGACTTCGATGAATTGAAGAAGCGTTTGTGCTCATCCCCAGTACTTTCATTACCATACCTACGACATCCCTTTGATATTGAGACAGATGCTTCAGACTATGTTGTGGGCGTCGTTCTCACTCAAAACAGACACCCCATGGAATATCATAGTGAGACACTATCATATGTTGTTCGTAAATACTCTACTTATGAAAAATAAATGTAATCCATTGTGAAATATTTCCGCTAGTGGAGACATTATATTCTTGGGAAGGAGACAGTCATCCACACTGATCACAAGCCACTACAGTTCATGCAGACCTAAGGAAAATTGTAGAATGAATTCCATCAAAAGTGGTCCACATACTTACAACAATTCCACCTCAACATCAAGTATAAAATAGGAAGTACCAATTGAGTTTTTGATTGCCTCAGCTGACCTCCATATGGCCCCACCTCTACAAGACAGACCCTGACTTCTCCACCACCTACCAAATGTTGGGAACCAACTCAGTGGTCGCTAATTTCCATATTCAAGATGGGTTGTTGTGTTGTCTGGGCCATATATGTGTTCCATAAAGCGAGTGTGCGAAGATGATTTTGGAAGCTCACTACAGTTGGGTGGCAGGACACTTTGGCGTCGAAAAGACAGTTACAATGTTGCATAAACATTTCTACTAGCCGAAACTTCGACAGGATGTCAGCAAGTATATTAGGTCCTGCACTGCCTACGCTATTTCCAAACCGACCAATAAGAAACATGGCCTGTACATCCCTCTACCTACTCCTGAAAGGCCGTGGGAATCCATCTCAATGGACTACATGTCGGGCCTTCTATCCACCAAGAGGAGAAATGACTGTGTTTTTGTGGTTGTTGATCGCTTTTTCAAAAGGGCGATTCTAGCCGCCTGCAAGAAGAACATCACAGCAGAAGCCACTACCAAGATCTTCTTTGAACAAGTATGGGTACATTTTGGGATCCCCAAAACCATTATCTCAAACCGTGACAGTCGTTTCCTCAACACATTCTGGTTGAGCCTTTGGTCACTGTTGGATACCAAGCTCACCAAATCCATTTTCTTCCACCCCCAGACAGATGGCCAAAATAAGGTCATCAATCATATGATCATACATATCCTACGCATGTACAATTAAAAACACCCCCTCACATGGGATGAGAGTCTTCCCTATGTCCAACATAGCTACAACCGATCCCTACATAGCTCAACTTGCCACAACCCCTTTTACGTGGGGTTGGGATTCCAACCATTGGGCCCCATAGATGTTGCACTAACCTTGGTAAGCACCTCGGTCGACTCGTCTCTTTCTCCACCATAAGATGAAAAATCCACCCAGTTTATTGAGAAGATCCAGTACATCCGCCAATAGTTTCAGGATATTCTACAAAAGTCCAATTCCAAGTACAAGCAGTGCCATGATCAACATCGGGTGCCACATAAGTTTAAGGTAGGAGACAAAGTTTGGTTGCACTTGTAGAAAGAACGCCTTACAGGGCCCCATCAAAAGCTTCACCCACTCTGTTATAGACCGTACACCATAACCAAGGTTTTGGGTGACAATTCTTTTGAGCTCAACATTCCCCTTTTCCTTGGCCTGCACCCAGTCTTCAATGTGGCTCTCCTTTGGCCACATTTCTCACCATTATTGGACACCTATGAGATAGAAGAGCAGTTGAAACCAATAGATATCAACCCTGACTGCATGCAACAAGAATCCATTGATTAGATTGTGGACACACATGTCAAGGGCACTCAACAACAAAGTTTCCATCTTTATCGAGTCATCAAAGTAGGGCAGCTCCTACACCAAGGCAAGTGGCTCACCTGGGGCCAAATTCAGCAGAAATTTCCTCATCTGATGGGGGATTTAAATGCAATGGAGACCATTGATTCCTAAGGAGGGAGGATTGATCCAAGTGGATATCGGTGGCCACCCACCTTGTCCAAATCGCTCAAAACAATTTTCTTGCAATCTTGGCAATTTACTATTTTTAGCAGTTTTTAACTTTCGAGGCCATTTTAGAGGGCCTAAATGAAGGTTTTTCGAGATTGAGCTTCTCAATTATAGGAAATGGCTCTAATTGAGCCCCCAAAATGAATCTCCTTGACGATGCATTTCCAACAGGCTATCGTGTGCCTAAAACGAAGATCATATGCAAGAGTTATGACCTCGGGAAGTTGATGTACTAACTTACCCAAACGGGGCCCACATGACTTTTGGCGCTTCATCTCCTAGGGTTAGGTTTTTGGATGTCTAGGGTTTTTGACATTCCTGTTTATTGTAAAAAGTCCTTCAGAGCCTCATTGTAATCATATTCTTGCTAATGAGTGTAGCTGTCACATCTCTTCTAAGAGATAACCCGCCACCATTCCAGCAAGCTTGTTTTTCGTTGCATTTTACAGTTTTAGCTTATTTCCTTATTGAATAGAAAACCAATTTTACTGTATCTTTGTTATTCTGTGTTAGTCATATTTTAATAATATGTATTCATTTTATTCTTCTCATAAAATCTGGATCACTCTCCAGCTGAGAAAAATATATTTTAGAATCTTACAGGAGAATGCAACCCGAGTAAGAGATGACGAACTTGATGCTGAGGAGGCATATGATAAACCTCCTAGAGACCGTGATAGAGAAAGAACCTCTGAGAAAATGTGAAATTTCCCTAGTGATATCATGGCTTGGTAGAGGGATGGCCAGAGCGCTAAGAATAAATGCCTCTGAGCCTATGGTTGGGTGGAAAGGAGAACACCCATAGTCAGACGGTTGGTGATCGGCTGTAATAGATAAGTATTTTTATGCCCTATATACTAGAATTTAATTGCATGATTTGATTATCTGTAAAGGTGATAACCTGTGCCTTGTGTGAAATATATGATAATTATGTTTACTGTCCTTCTATAAAATATTGTGTTTGATTAGATGTAAAGCAATAATATTGACCTCTGGGCCGGTCAGAAATACCCTCGAGGTGTTTTCCCTAGGGAGTTACCTCACAATTCCAGAGTTGGAGCAGAATTATTTGGACTTCCATAGTCTCGATAATTCCACGAGATTACCCCACCCTGTTTCAGAACTTAAATTTCTATGAACTAAGAAGGTGCTTCCTTCAAACCAGTAGCCTAAGATACCATAGGCTCACGCCCACATCCTTAACCAAATCTCGGCTAAGAGTAGAGCTTATAGCCTGAGATTCATTAGAGGGTCCATATTACCAGGGTCTAGGAACCCTACGCTAGTCCAAAAGGAGATAGCTCTTAATGGCTTTGGAGCTCTGGGAGCTCGAAGCTATGGGATGTTAAACTTCATAACTGTCAAAAACACTCGAATGATAGAGTCGTGAAATGTTGTGAGTTGTTGATATGGGGAGTCTGTTGGGGCCCCTTCTCAACCGTCCAATCAACTAGTGGAGGGTTTCGTGTATGGTACTTCGGCGAAGTCCCAATTCGGGAGAATGGACCTTTCGTAGCGTCAAAAACTCTGAATACTAGAGTTAATAATTGATGAAATCCATGGATCTGGGAATCCACTAGGAGCCACTCTCAGCCATTAGATCGAGTCTAGTGAGGGAGTAGCACTAGGTACTTTGTAAAAGTACCACTCTAAGGGAATGGATATCATGATGAATGAGGTTATCATCGGAGCATCGAAGGCCGGAGTGACATAGCGAGCTAATGTCACCAAAGGTGACGTGTACCCCAAGTGGGTGAGCCACTTGTCATCCCGATCTGGAACCTTCAAATATCTTATGGGTCAATTAGACCTCGACATGAGGCACCAATTGATTGGGACACATGTCACCCTTTCCCTCTGCCAAGTATCTTACGACGGAGTAATGAATTAATGAGAGTCGTCGATCTGATTGGACTTTGGGACCACTCGTGACTATTTGATCTATATGGTGGTCAGTTTGACATTGACCTACTCCGGAAGAAAACCAGAGACTACATGGCCAAATCCCTGAAGGATGAAGCGATGAAGTGATGGGGACCATTGATTTGAGGGAACATTGGATCCCTCTCTAATCATTGGATCTACCGCATGGTCAATTCGACATTGACTACTCCAGGAGAAAGGAAAATTTTACACCATGAAACCCCTGAACGCCGAAGTTACTAAGTAGTATAGGCTGTTGATCCAAGGGTTACGTGGACATACCTTGGTTGAGAGATCAAAGGGCATGAAAGACGATTAATCTAGAGTGACATGGCACAATGACGTCACCCAGGGAAACGTGGACCCAAGTTTGACATGCCACGTGTCACCTGGATTCGTGCGTATCACATACCCTATAGACGCATTGATACGTGACACATGTCACCCTCTAAAGGGTCCATGTGTCATTATTGCCTCATCCACATATCACACATGGAACTCACTGCTTGGTCCATCTGGTTGGAGGAGCACGAGGGAACCACCTGTATTCGCCCTCGTATTTAATATGTCACCACATGCGAGAGTGGACCCTTTGGGAGTTCGAGACTTCAGGACTCCGGAGGTTTGGAGTATGGTGTCGAGGATAGGTCAAAAGGGTCGAAGGTTGGAGCCACATGGAGAGACTCTCAGCCCCTTAAGAAATTCAGGAGTTCAGAACTCCAGAAGACTTGAGGTGTTAGAATGTATGTTCCCAATGGGATCAAAGGACAGAGCTACGTGGAAATACCTTGGGATTTTGGGAGTTTAGAACTTCAGAGGTTTCGTGCAAAGATAGAAAAAGGGACGGTCAACGTCAAAGCGATGAATGAAAAATTCCCCTCTAGCCTGTGTGTTAGATGAAGATTGAGTCCAGTCGTGGGATCGAACTATGGATGGACTTCCACCGTGGATGTAGGAACTTGGATACAATACGTGTGAGGTGGATCCACCTGGGTGCCGCATGGCCTTTAACTAATAAACACTGGAATAACTTGGGAAGGGTGTATATGCAAGTTCAGAGCTCATATTTGAGTGTGGAGGCAGTGGTTGGAGATTTTTGGACGAGAAGGGCGTGATAGAGATCCTGGAATTAGGATTGGAGATAGCTAAGGAAAACAAAATTATGATGTCCCTCCCCTTAAAAGAGAATTTAGGGGTCGGGTGTGTTACAAATTGGTATCAGAGCACGAAAAGAACACTTATCCTACTTGGGCTCATGCAAAAGTCGTATGGAAATATTTTAGGAGGACTTTAAGGGGTAACACCATATCTTACCGCATTCCTAAGAGGCTTAGAAAACCTCTACTAAAGAGAGGAATGGAATCCTTTACTGTTGATAGATGTTTTGGAAATTGGCACTGTACGTTGCTAATGTTCCCAAATAAAGAAGTTGACTTCACTGTGCAATTGTATGTGTTTTTGTACAGTCATAAGATTTGGTTACCAAGGATAAGATGAGCCTGTGGATAATATTAATACCAAACATAAATCATTTGCATAAGTTCCTTGAGTAGAAGGATGCATATTTAAAATACAGTTGTCATTTTAACCAACGAGATTGAATCATGCTAAGTTTGTGACAAAGGAAGCCTAGCATTTCTTTGAGAAATGATAACCGATCCTACAGGAGTGGGATTATGCTGATGGAAACTAATAACAATACTTGGATGTGAACGGATGGAAAGGATCCGTAGCAGTAATAAATACTTCTTTAATGAAGGGTTAAACCTTTTATATGTGTATAATCCCTCACGATCAAAGGAATGAGTCTGGTGACCATTCCATGAAAAGGGAGGGCATGCACAACTCTCGAGTTTCAAAGTGGACTGAGAAACAAATTTTGTTTCTGGGTATGGGAATTGCTGGACAAGGTTTTTCTAATCAAGATGATAAACGAAGCTGTATAAATATAGAGTGATTGAATGAGAAATCACAAGAAGCCTCCCTTTCTTGGTGCATAGGAAACTAATCTACGAGAGTTCTTGTGGGAGGAGGAGAGTGGCCTTCATACCTAACTGTGATGAAAAGAAGGAATAATTCTAGGTGTAATGGTCAAGATCGATCTTGACCTAAAGATACTCTGGATTTCTGAACTAGGATACTTAGTAAGTAACATAATTCGAAATTGCATTTGGGCTTTAAGGGAATAATACAAATGGTATTATACATTAAATTGTTAAAATTAAGATAAAATGGTTGACTAAATGTTGATCCTGAATGTGGTAAAGAAAGTGTTGGGTCACTTCTAGAAGCCCAATGGGTCAGATTGACATCCAGTGGTGGATGGTAGCCATATAGATATAGTTGGAAGCTAAATTGGTTGATTTTGTTACCTTGGGCATGGTTATAATTTCCCATATTGTATTTATAAGTTGGGTAATGTTCCATGGAGGTTGAGGCAAGAGTGTTTTCTTGCTAGTTGTTATCGTATAGAAAGGGAACATAGTTATGACTATGTCTAATTAAACTTCCATGTGGATGTTCGTGTGAATGACTGTAAGCTCACAACTGAGAGGAAAGCGTGTCCCTATGAGGCTTGTCATGAGGATCGAAGCAATATCCTTGGAGGAGGATATGGAAGTTTGATAGGTCCATGTGTAAATGATGCACATGCATGATGTAAGGATATATGTCTACTAAAGGCATAGTATGGTTTCCTTGATGAGTGATATGTAAGGCAAGAATTGCACTTGCCAAGATTAAGTGAATACCATGGATGCATGGTTGACTCCATTTTGAAGAGTCATGAAAGTTTTGTTTTGAATGATAGCTTAAAGGGGATGTGCTCCATTCCCTCAGGAAAGACTAGTATAAATAAATGAAAGAGTAAATGAGCAAGGATGGTCTGTTGTCAGGATAAGAGGAAAATGATTATGCCTTGAGAATCACATGAGAATGATTTTGAACAATCATGAATTGACTAATTTTAAAGTAGATGTGTATGTAGGCTGTGAAATATACCCATGGAAGCTACACACAGACTTTTGATTATGCATATGGTTAAGTACATCATGGATGTAAGTTAACAAAACCAGAATATGTATGGATACATAATTTGGGTGCATGACAAAGATGCATGTTTATATTCCTTATGGAATATTTTGTAAACTTCTAAAGATAAATCAAGGTTGAGGCCATAACAGATAGTGATGGACATGTAATAAGGAAGTTTCATGTTGAGGGAGTTCCCTGTGGAAGAACTGTGTGAAAACTCTATTAAGAGGACATATTCACAACCTTAATAACTGCTGAGAATTAAGCAGT
>JZKD02S2183782.1:845188-871273 GCA_000966675.3 Picea glauca
CAACCATTTTTGTAATCCACAGAGATATCATAATACAAACTTGTAGTCCTTTGTCGCATTTATTATTTGTATGATCATTTATATGTTGTAAACCTTTGATCCTACACACACATTAACAGCGTTTCCTAGACTTGCCAAGTCAGGAACATTACAGCAAGGAAGAGAAGACTCTGATAGTTCTTGTAAACTATTGATTGGGATCATGCACACAATGGGTATGTCAAGGAAAAAAAATGAGCCTATATAAAAAGACAGTCATGTGGATACAAATCCACAAACTGTGAAGACAAGTATTATGCTAGATTATGAAATTTTCCTAGAAATTTTATGCAACAGTAAAATGTTTTTGCATGAGACTATGATTAATGTGCTTGTTGTACAAGAACTATTGAAGGCAGGTGACAAAGATTAAGAGTCTAAAAAAGGACCTGATGGAGAAAAAAGGTCAATACTTTTGAAATGGATGAATGAGAAAGGCATGACATGTGTTACTGAGAAAGAACACCAAGGACGATGTTCCTTTTAAGGGGGAGGGGATTGTAACACCCATGTTTCCCCCAAATTGTAATTAATAATTAATTAGTATTACCATGTTGTGGCACGGGAACAATGTAAATGTATTATTGTTTGAATTTCCAATAACTGATAGTGGGGATGAAGCCTTGAAGTACTGGCCATGATATCACTAGAGGAAATAATGTGAAAATTATAAGAGAGGGTTCATTATGTCGAATGACCCAAAATTTCCCTTGTTGGGAATAATAAACCCCCATCCAGATCCCAAGGAGAGAAATTAGTTAATGAAGAAAGGAACAGTGGTAGAATAATCAACCACCCCCATGAATGGAAGCATGATTTGGCTGAGGAGACAAGAAGATGTCAGCCCAAAGTAACACAGAGTCTTGCAGACCCAGGTTGAACCGAGTTTCCTTCTGATAGAAGGAATATGATAGGTCCATAACCTTCCAAGGAGGATACAGGCAAGGGAAGACAAGGGAGAAGACACACCAAGGATGAGGCATGCGGGAGAGGCTCTGTAGAAAGAAGGGGAGACACCAGACCACATACAAAGAAGAGAGGAGAACGTGCGAGGCTCTCAATCTAAGAAAAATATCTTTTAGAATATTACAGGAGAACGCGACTCAAGTAATAGATTGAGATCTTGATGTTGAGGAGGCATCTGATAAACCTCGCAGAGACCGTGATAGAGAAAGAACCTCTGATAAATTGAGAAATTTCCCTAGTGATATCATGGCTTCGCACGAGGGTGGCCAGAGCGCTAAGAATGAATTCCTCTAAACCAATGGTTGGGTGGAAAGGAGAACACCCACAGTCAAATGATTGGTGATCGATTGTAATAGATAAGTATTTTTATGCCCTCTATACTAGAATTGAATTGCATGATTTGATTATATGTAAAGGTGATAACTTGTGCCTTGCATGCAATATATGATAATGGTGTTTACTGTCCTTCTGTAAACTCTTGTGTTTGACTGGCTGTAAAGCAATAATAATGACCTCTGGGCCGGTCGGAAAGACCCCCGAGGTGCTTTCCCTAGGGAGTTACCTCACATTTCCATAGTTGGAGAAGACTTCTTGGGACTTCCATAGTCTCGGTAATTCCACGAGATTACCCCGCCCTGTTTCAGAACTTAATTTTCTATGAACTAAGAAGGTGCTTCCTTCAAACTAGTATCCTAAGAGACGATAGGCTCACACCCACATCCTTAACCAAATCTTGGCTAAGAGTAGATATTATAGCCCAAGATTCATCAGAGGGTCCATATGACCAGGGTCTAGGAACCCTGCTCTAGTCTGAAAGGAGCTAGCTCTTAATGGCTTCGGAGCTCCGGGAGCTTGAAGCTCTGGGATGTTAAACTTCATAACTATCAAAAACACTTGAATTTTAGAGTCATGAAATCTTGTGAGTCGTTGATATAGGGAGTCTATTGGGGCCCCTTCTCGACTGTCCAATCAACTAGTGGAGGGTTTCACGTATGGTACTTTGGAAAAGTCCCACTTTTGTAGAATGGAGTTGTCATAGCATCAAAAACTTCAAATACCATAGTTACTAATTGATGAGAGGCATGGATATGGGAATCCACTAGGAGCCACTCTCAGCTGTTAGATTGAGTCTAGTGAGGGAGTAGCAATAGGTACTTCAACAAAGTCCCACTCCAGGGGAATGGATATGGTGATGAAATAGGTTATCGTCGGAGCACTGAAGGCTAGAGTGATGTATTGAGCTGATGTCACTAAAGGTGATGTGTACCCCGAGTGGGTGAGCCACTTGTCATCCTGATCTGGAACCTTCAAAGATCTTATGGGTCAATAAGACCTCGACAAGAGGTGCTAATTGATTGGGACACGTGTCACCCTTGACCTCTACCAAGTATATTATAGTGGAGTCATGAATTAACGAGATTCATCGATCTGAAGGGACTTTGGGACCACTCGTGATCATTTTATATAGATGGTGGTCAGTTTGACACTGACCTACTCTGGGAGAAAACTGGAGACTACATGACCAAATCCCCGAAGGCCGAAGTGACGAAGTGATGGGGACCGTTGATTTGAGGGAACATTATATCCCTCTATGATCATTGGATCTACCCCATGGTCAATTCAGCATTGACTACTCTGGGATAAAGGAGAAGTTTACACCATGAAACCCCTGAATGTCGAAGTTACGAAGTAGCAGAGGCCATTGATCCAAGGGTTACATGGACATACCTTGGTCATGAGATCGAAGGGCATGAAAGATGATCAGTTTGGAGTGATGAGGCATAGTGTTGTCACCCAGGGTGACATGGGCCCAAGTTTTACATGCCATGTGTCACCTAGATTCATGCGTATCACATAACCTATAGACCCATTGATACATGACATGTGTCACCCTCTGAAGGGGCCATGCATCATTAATGCCTCATCCACATATCACACCTAACACTCACTGCTTGGTCCATCTTCCAGGAGGATCATGAGGGACCCACCTGTATTTTCCCTCATATTTAATATGTCACCACGTGCGAGAGTGGACCCTTCGGGAGTCTGGGACTTCGGGACTCTGGAGGTTTGGATTATGGTGTCGAGGATGAGTCAAAAGGGATGAAGGTCAGATCCATGTGGAGAGACTCCCGATCCCTTAGGAACCTCAGGATTTCATAACTCTGAAAGACTTGAGGTGTTAGAACGCATGTTCCCAATGGGCCCAAAGGCCAGAGATACGTGGAAATACCTAGGGAGTTTAGAACTGCAGAGGTTTCATGCAAAGACAGAAAAAGGGGTGTTCGACACCGAAGTGTTGAATGCTGAATTCCTCGCTGGCCTGTGTGTTAGACAAATATTGAGTCCAGTCGTGGGATTAGACGGTGGATGAACTTCCACCGTGGATGTAGGAACTTGGAGACAATACGTGTGAGGTGGATACACGTGGGGGCCACATGGCGTTTGACCAATAAACGTCAGAAGAACTTGGGAAGGGCGTATCTACCAATCCGGAGCTTGGATTTGAGTGGGGAGGCAGTGGTTGGAGAGTTCTAGACGAGAAGGACGTGATAGAGATCCCAGAATTAGGATTTCAGATAGCTAAGGAAAATTAAATTATGATGCCCCACCCCTTAAAAGAGCATTTAGGGGTCGGGTGTGTTACACAATCTGTATATCTCTTGGTTTGGTTTTTCATGGTGGTAATATTGTGAACTATTGAATTGATTCTTCTAAGAAAGGTTGTTGGGTTTTCTCTCAATGATTGAGTTTTCCAGGATACACTCATGTGTTCTTGTGTCTATTGTGCATGGTTAATATTTATAGATCTTGTTATTTCCGCTGCATTGTTGTAGTTGCGATTTTCAGTGTATAGTTATTCTATAATAACAGTGGTATGAAATTAAATATTATTTTGAAATCATAAGGAAATAACTATCAATATCTGAAAATAAAAAAAATCAACACTTTTACCTCTTCCAAAAGGAAGAAAACTTGTCATATATAAATGGGTATATAGTGTTGATGTTTTGGTAGTTGTGGGCAATATTCCCTCCTAGAAAAATTTTCTTATAGAAGAAGAATATTTCAAGAAGGAATACCATTGAATAGTTGAAGAACACCCTGGAAAAGAATAAATTAGAATAGAAGACCACATAAGAGAAGGAGGCCCACAGGAAATAATAATAAAGTGGAAATATAATTTCTAGGAAGAGAAGTTGGCCCTCAGAATTAATAAAGTAAATTGAAGACTCAGAATAAGAATTTGGCCCTATAAATTCACCCATATTATTAAAAATACAAGTATGGTTCAGTTCATTTGTACAACCACACAGTTCTCCTTTTGCAGTGCACACTAGGCAGTTGCAGTTGCAATTTCTCTATTTCTGGTTTCTGGTTCTCTTGGAGAGTGTGCCCCACTTGGGGAAGGATATTCTTGGTGGTTCTTGGTGATCTCTCTGGTGCACTACCTATGGAATAATTTAACTAAGGTTGTGTGGTGCTTCCTAGTTTCTTGATGCTAGTTGAATTTACCAGTTGTGTCAGTTATGTAGTGCACTAGTGATGTGCCTATGTTGCGCCAGTTCTTTGGTGACTTAGTTTTCAACCCTTGATACGGTTTGAAAAGAAGAAGAGATAAGTATTTGGTTCTTCATTGTTGGTTTTCTCTTGTGATTAGAGCCTTTTCATGGTTGTATTGGAATATTCTCTCTAAGAAAATTCGGTTGGGTTTTTCCCCGAGTTTTGGGTTTTCCCAGAATAAATCATTGTGTCTTTGTGTGCTTGTTTATCTGCTACTTATATATTTCACTATATGATTATTGAATATTAAAAGAAGATAAAAATTCAATGGTAAATCTAATTTTAACGAAACTAATGAAAATCTAACATGGTTTCAAAGTGTTATCGCACAAGTTGTAGGTTGGGAAAAGCTCGACCCAACCACTAAAATGGAAACAAATTAGATAGAACCTACCCATTGTCACCTTAGGTAGGTGTTCCCATCACTTTAGAGGTGAGGTAGTCACCTCAAGGGGGGAATATCGCTGACCTAGGGGGGATTGAGACGAAGAAAGTGATGTATGTACGAACACCCCTAAATTTCAAGTTTCTATATGGAAAAGAGAACTTGGAAATGATTCTAGAGGGTTTCTTAGGGTTTCCAATGCTTTGAGTAACCTGCCAAGAGTAAATACCTGCCTGAGACATAATGAAAACCAAGTATATGATATAATATGTTAGGTGGACAAGAAATTTAAGCTTGTTGTCCCTAATTACAACAATAATCAGTTATATGTATCAACATATAAATATAATAAGAGCTATGAAATAAGTGCTAAAAGTCCAATTGAATAAGCAAGAGACAAGCTAGTAAAGGTTAGTTCAACTCAACAAATGATAGAGTAAGACTTTAGCACAAAAGAAAGGATTTTACAAAAATATTACTGCAGATATATTTATCATCATTATGGTTTTAGAAAACCAGCCTTATAACAAAACAATCAGCCAATGAAATCACCTCAAACTAGCTCAAAAAGTGTGTTTGGGTTAGTAGTTTGTTAGGGCAAAGTTATAGCAAATTCCTAGTGTTAGTTTAGGAGTTATCTAGGGTTATAGAGTTATATTTATGCAGACCTAATGGATGTAGTTTATTTTTGTAGAAACAAGAATTTTTAGTGGGTGAAAGAGGATGCCTCAATGAGGCAAGAGAGCCTAAGGATCAAAGAACAAAATCCAAGTGAGAGAACTTTAGAACCTTAACTTTTCACATTTACCAAGGCAACAATTTATTTATCCAATGCAACAAGTGATGAATACTTCCTTTAATGGTTGGGTTAATGGAGTCAAGAAAATGATAATCTATAGGTACTACCTTCCTTGGGGGTGTAAATTGTCTTACTCCCCAAGGCAAGTATCCCTAGCTAAGATTTAGACTAAGAGGGTGTGTGCACTTATACTTCTCTTAGTAAAACCTTACTAAATAAACAATACTTAAGTAAAATTATGATGGAGGCTAAGGTGTGGGTGTATTCCCTTATACTTCCCACCTAGATCTATCAACAATCAACCTTGACTTGAAACACAAATGATAACACAAGGATATTTTGTTACCAATTCAAGGAAAAGATGCTAAGATAAAGCACCAAAATAGAAAGAAAAAATCCTTCCAAGGCTAGAGCATACCTCCACGAACCAATAACCAAGAAATATAGCCACACACAAGAGAACAAGATACACATAGCCAAAGATAGCGAAAAATTGAGTCCAAGGCCTCTCCAAATGGGAGAGATATGATTCAAACTGAGATCTTATGATCTCTATTTATACAAAATGTCTATCACATACTTTGTCCACATTAGCAAGGGTAAAACATAAGATAAGGGGTCCACAACCCTTATATTACCCCTTGCAACAAAATAATATTAAACAATTCACTTAAAACTCACTTTTACATAAAAGAAACCCTAGAATAAGGTGGTGTCGCCCCTTTAGGGGATGTTTTGGTGCTTTGAAGAAGTTGTTGGCATAGTAGATGCATGGATATGCCTCCAAAGGCCACTTGTCACTCATCCAAGTTCTCTCTTGATGGTCTTCAAACTTCCTTCCTTCAAAATTTTCCACATGTCATCAAACTACACCTTCACCACCAACCCCTGTCCCTCTAGGTGATGTCAAGCCTCCAAAGGTGACGTTTTTCCTTTCCTAGGAAAAACATTTTTCATGTAAAGGCTAGTTCACATCATCCATTATATCTTCTATGCCTCCAAAGGTAAATCTATGTTATCTGGCATGTGGGCCCTTGGAAACCAACCAGTGGGCTTCAATCCCAAGCTAGGCTTGTTCTTCCAAAATTGTCCACCAGCTAGGTCCTTCAAAGACAAATAAGCATGCCCTCCAAGGATATCAAGTCAAAATATCATGGTGAGTAAATAAAATCAATAAATTATCCACCTAATCATGTGCATCAAATATTACCCGGCCAAACAAGTAAGTGCTAAAATACATTATGCAACTTTCCAAGGTTGGGTATGGGAGGGTTGACATGGTTTCCTATTGGGTATGTCTTTCCCTATTTCAAGGAGTGTTTACCAAGTGATCCCTCTAAAATCCATGTGAAGTATATGAAGTGGTTATGGATCAAGATTCACTGAGCATGGGGTTCATGATATACAACGGGTTGTAGTGTCTCATTCATGGGTGCCTATGTAGAGGGTGTGTGGCACCTTCGTTTGTAATGAACTTTTTCCAAGCCCATCATCTTTCCATTCTATGTTTATTTCATGTTTTAAAGGATGGGTTGAAATCCACTGTCCTAGCGTGGTGTCCATATAATGACAATGTCACTCACAAATACCTTGCGAAAATTTGAAGGTTGGCTCGTGATGAGACCCCCTTTCTCTCATTTTTGTAACTGAGAAACACTATCCTGGCTTGGTGGCCAGATGATGGCAATGTCATATGACTAGATACCCATGATAATGATAGGTCGGCTTGTGATGAGATCTCCTATCCTCCAACTAACCCCCTAAGTATTCACTATCATTTATTCTTGTGGGTTCCCCTTTTCTTACAGAGAAGCGTTTCATTTATTTCTCGAGGGATCCCTTGGAAAAAAATCAGGAAGGTTTATATATATCATCTTTTATCTTTTTATCCAACAACAATCCCTCCAGGCCTTCAAACCATTCTTCCCATGGAATGAGGGGAAACCCCTTCTTTGATCAATACACCCTAAAATCCCAAGAGAAAAGGAAATGGGGTATTTTAGGTGATGGAAAGTGGTAAGTATGGATGGGAACGGTACGATGGCTCTTCAAGGGAGTTCCTAGTATCAAACTCATTCTAGAGGAAGACCACTTACTAGGGAACAATGTCAGCCACCAAGGTGAAATGGGGAAAAAGGCATAATTTCCAAGCATATGTCATGAAATATAAATCATTCTAAGATACAACATACTTAAAATGCCTCAAATATTGAAATGACACCCACCATAATACCTGACTTGTACCTCATGGAGAAAGGCCCAATGCCTTTAGGAAGCTAACTGGTGTGGTGGAAGCGTTGAAAAATGGATCAAAAGTGGTGATGGAGAGGGCTTCTATATGTGCAAGTGGACACTTTTGGTCATGTAGTCTCTCGACACTCCATATATGCAACCTGAGGGCCTCAAGACACAATCTCCTTAGTTATCCCATAAAATGGGGATAACATCTGGCTCCTACTTGGGGACATGTGCTTATCGTAGAGTGCATGAGAACCACAACATATCCTGGTAGACCATTTCCTACACTGAAACAAAAACCATCAAGTATAGGGTGGTTCTATCACCCTTTTTCCATATACATAGAAATCCACACAAAAACTAATCTAGAAAAGAAAATTTTAGCATTTTTCAAAAATTTCTAAAATAAGCATGAAATCAATATGCAAGTAGATAAAAATGAAAAATGAAATGCATATAAACTAATAGGAGAAATCAAGATGCAACTGTAGGAAATCAAAATGACCTACCTACTTACCTGGGGCCTTGGGGCCCTAAATATCAGGTGAAGTCATACAACCAGTGCAACCAGTTGATCATCTCATCAAGGTATCTACCCCTATTCTTAATTATGTAAAAAAACAAAGATAAGTCAAACATATAATGATCATGAGCATAAATAGATGTATAATCAAGCGTAAAATGAAACTCATGGAGATGGGTGGGAGGAAATCATGCTAGCAGGAATATCAACTCTGATCATGTAAGGAATCCTACCTGAAGTGATAGCCACAAGCTCGATCAATCCATCTTTGAAGGGGGATACTATTTGTAGATGAAGGCTCATCTTCATCCTTGTGAAGATGATCGTTTCTTCCTGAAGATAGAGAAGACATGATAGGTCCCAACAAGACCTCATGATTTCCCTAAGAAGAGGAAATGAGGTAAGGGACAGGCTCAGGTCTAGGAAGATAAACATGTGTTGTCTTTATCTTCAAATGCATATAGAAGTCCTCAATATGAAAGTACTTCCTCTTTGTAGAATGATCCTCTAATCGCTCTGAGGTGGACATGTCTTGGTATTCCTCCAAAATTGAGGATGAAAGTGGATGAGAGTCCCCAAATAAATCTATAATCGTGTCATCATCAGGCTCCCAAACATATGAATAAGATATGCATGAAAACTAGTTCTATGAAGATGACAACTCAAAACCCTTTTCTTTAGGGCTACCCTCAATATCGTAAATGAGGTCTTTATAAAACATGAGTTGACCAAAACCCCACCTATATCTTCCAGTCTATATGAAAGTGTATATATGCTCATAAACCATATCCAAAGGTTCTTCCATAATACCATCAACATGATTGAAAATGAATATCTCTTTGTCTTCGTGTGCATGAAGGACAAAGGCTAGGGTGACTTCAACTAGATCTTCAATTTCTTCATCATTGAGACTAATTGCTTCTTCAACTTCATGCATAGGAGGAAATCAAGGTTGGAAAACCTCACCTTTATCAAGCGGGAGAAAATATAATGATGTCTCAACATGTTGTGATTCCTCAAAATTATTCTTTCTTCTTATGGACATCCCCTCCATCGCCTCTTCATCACAAGAGGATTAATCCTTAGTGAATAGTGATTTGCTCGATTTTCTTCAAGTGGATATATCATATCCAAGGTTTCCTCCAATACTTCTTCACTTTTGAAGTCATGGAATAAAGTATCATCAAGAGCTTAGAAAGGATCATAACTCATCATGTTATCTACCTGTTGTGTAGGAGGAAAAGAGGCTTGGACGTCTTCATCAAATGGAAGGGAAGATATGAGTATTTCATCTTCATTAAATGTATCATTTGGATCTTCAACATGAGAAAATGCATCGGGATCTTCTTGATAAATTTATTCATATGTATGTTCTTTGAGCACTTCTTCATCTTCAAGGGAAGGAAATAAATATTTTATACGATTCATCATTTCCTCAACAACCTTTTCCTTTTCCAGTTGTAGAAGTGCCCTCTTTGAGGCATGCCAAGTTCTAGATGAGGGTTCATCCCATGGTTCCATATTTCCATTGATTGAAAAGACACCTCAATGGAGTCTCTAAATGAGATCAAGGATCATCAAAGAATGGAAAGGGATAAGGTGGGTTCTTGGAAGGTGGAGTCACCAGATGAGATTCAAGAAGGTCTCATCAAGGGTGTAAAGGGAGCGTCCCTTGGGTGGAGTCGCCAGGAAATCTAGGGAAAATTATTTGGGATGGCTTGCCAAAGTGTCATTAGGGTTCGAAAGAGGATTCAAAATCCTCCCCGGAAATGGTGCCAAAATGTTATCGAACAAGTTGTAGGTTGGGAAAATCTCGACCCAGCCACTAAAATGGAAACAACTTAGAGAGAACCTTCCCACTGGAACCTTAGGTAGGTGTTCCCGTCACTTTAGAGGTGAGTTAGTCACCTCAAGGGGGGAATCTAGGTGACCTATGGGGGATTGAGAAAAATAAAGTGATGTATGGATGGATTCCCCTAAAGGTCAAGTTTCTAGATGGAAAAGGGAACTTGGAAATTATTCTAGAGGTTTTCTTAGGGTTTCCAATGCTTTGAGTAACTTTCCAAGAGTAAATATTTGCCCGAGACATAAGGAAAACCAAGTATATGATATAATATGTTATGTGGAAAAGCAAGTTAACCTTTCTGTCCCTAATTGCAGCAATAATCAGTTATATATATCAGAATATAAAAGATAATAAGAGCTGAAAAATAAGTGCTAAAAGTCCAATTGAATAAGCAAGAGACAAACTAGTAAAGACTAGTTTCAACTCAACAAATGATAGAGTAATACTTTAGCACAAAAGAAAGTTTGTCACAAAAATATTACTATAGATATATTTATCAGCCTTATGGATGTAGCAAACCAAGCCTTATAACATAAAAATCAGCCAATTAAAATCACCTCAAAGTAGCTCAAAAAGTGCGCTCGGGTTAGTAGTTTGTTAGGGAAAAGTTATAGCTAATTCCTAGGGTTAGTTTAGGAGTTATCTAGGGTTAGAGAGTTATATTTATGCAAACCTAATGGCTATAGGTTATTTTTGTAACAACAAAAAGTTTTAGTGGGTGAAGGAGGATGCCTCAATGAGACTAGAGAGCCTAGGGCTCAAAGAACAAAATCCAAGTGAGAGAACTTCAAGACCTTAAATTTTCACATTTACCAAGGCAACAATTTATTTATTCAATGCAACAAGTGATGACTAGTTCCTTTAATGGCTGGGTTAATGGATTAAATAAAAGAATAAGTTAGAGTTACTACCTTCCTTGGGGATGTAAATCCTCTTACTCCCCAAGGCGAGTATCCCTAGCTAGGGTTTAGACTAAGAGGGTGTATGCACTTATACTTGTCTTAGTAAACCCTTGCTAAATAAACAATTCTTAAGAAAAATTATTATGGAGGCTAAGTTGGGGGTGTATTCCCTTATACTTCCCACCTATCTCTAGCAACAGTCAACCTTGACCTGAAACATGAATGATAACACAAGCATATTTTCTTACCAATTCAAGGAAAAGCTCTAAGATAAACCACCACAATAGAAAGAGAAAATACTTCCAAGGATAGCACATACCTCCACCAACCAATAACCAATAAATATAGCCACACACAAGAGCACAAGAGAAAAATAGCCAAAGATAGAGAAAATTTCATTCCAAGGCCTCTCCAAATGGGAGAGATATGATTTAAAATGAGATCTTATGATCTCTATTTATACAAAATTTCTATCACATAGTTTGTCCAGATTAGAGAGGGTAAAACATAATATAAGGGGTCCACAACCCTTATCTTACCCCTTGCAACAAGACAATATTGATAAATTCACTTAAAATTCACTTTTACATAAAAGAAACCCTAGAATAAGGTGACGCCACCCCATTAGGGGGGATTTTGGTACTTTGAAGAAGTCATTGGGGTATTATATGCAAGGCTAGGCCTCCAAAGGCCACTTGTCTCTCATCAAAGTCCTCTTTTGATGGTATTCAAGATTCCTTCCTTCAAAATGTGCCACATGTCATCAAACAACACCTTCACCACCAAACCCTAGCCCTCTAGGTGACATCAATCCTCCAAAGGTGACGTTTTTCCTCTCTTAGGAAAAATGTTCAGCATGTAAAGGCTAGGTCATGTCATCCATGATGTCTTATAGGCCTCCAAAGGTACGTGTCTGTCATTTGCAATTTGGGCCCTTGGAAACCAATCTGTGGAGTTAAATCCCCATGCAAGCCCAAGCTAGGCTTGTTCTTCCAAAACTTTCTACCAACTAGGTCTTGCAAAGAGAAATAAGCACACCCTCCAAGGATCTCAAGTCAAAATATCATGGTGAGTAAATAAAATCAATAAATGAGCCACCTAATCATGTGCATCAAAGATTACCCGGTCAAACAAATAAGTTCTCAAAGACATTATGCAACTTGCCAAGCTTGGGTATGGGAGGGTTAACCAAGTGTCCTATTGGGTAGATATTTTTGTAGGTCAAGGAGCATTTCCAAAGTGATCCCTCTCTAAGCCATGTGTAGTAGATGAAGTGGTTATGGATCCAAACTCACTAGGCATGGGGTTCATGCACTTTTTTTTTGTAATGCACTTTTTTCAAGCCCATCCTCTTGCCATTATTTTTTTCTTTCATTTTTTTAAGGACAAGTTGAAAGACAATGTCCTAGCATGGTGTCCAAATAATGATAGTGTTGCTCACAAATACCTTTCGGAAATGATAAGGTTGTCTCGTGATGAGACCTCCTTTCTCTCAATTGTGTAACTGAGAACCATTACCCTAGCTTGGTGGACAAATGATGAAAATGTCATCTATCTAGATACCCATGATTATGATAGGCCATCTTGTGATGAGACCTACTATCCTCCAACTAACCCCCTAAGCATTCACTATCATTTATTCTTGTGGGTCCCCCTTTTCTTACAGAGAAACATTTCATTTCTTTCTCAGGGGATCCCTAAGTAGAGCATCTAGAAGGTTTATATATATAGTCTTTTATATTTTTCTCCAACAACAATCCCTCTGGGCCTTCAACCCTTTCTTCCCATGGAATGAGGGACAACCCCTTCTTGGGTCAATACACCTTGAAATCCCAAGAGACAAGGAAATGGGGGGGTTTTAGGTGATGGAAAGTGGTAAGTATGGTTGGGAACAATACAATGGCTCTTTAAGGGAGTTCTTAGTAGCAAACCCATTCCCGAGGAAGACCACTTACTAGGGAACAATGTCGACCACCAAGGTGAAACGGGGAAAAAGGAAAAATGTCCAAGCATTTGTCATGAAATCTAAAGCAGTATAAGATACAACATAATCAAAATACCTCAAATATTTAAATGAAACTCACCATAATACCTAACTTGTACCTCATGGAGAAAGGCTCGGTGCCTTTTAGAAGCTACCTGGTGTGGTGGATGCGCTAACAAATGGATCAAAATCGGTGACAGAGCAAGCTTTTGTATGTGCAACTGGACATTGTTGATCATGTAGTCTCTCGACACTCCATATATGAAACCTAGGAGACTCAACAAATGATCTCCTTAGATATCCCACAAAATGGGGATAACATAGAGAAAGTTTCCTTCATAATAGTCTAACCACTCGGAGAAAGATCGTAAGATTTTCCGCTGCAGTTTTCCACTGCACAAACCTAAACTTGTCAAGCTCGATGAACACTTATCATAAAGTTGTTAGGAAAAATTCCATCATGGATGAACTAACCTTTCCCTAGCACACCTACTATATCTCTCAAATTGGCCTTCCGTCAAATTTGATTTTTTTGGGTTTTAGGCTTGTTGACATTTTCTTGGACATTGAACCTTTTGATTCAGATCTCTAACTTTTTCTTGTTGTTGATTTAATGTATCAGATTAGAAGACAAAGTTGGATGGTGCACTTGTATGCAATATGATGGTGTTTGCATGAGACGTACACTTGAAAAAAGTGATAGTAGATCCAAAGGGATCTTACATCTAGTGCACACAGAGGAATCCCAAGAGTTGGAGGCAATAGTGACGATGTCTCCTACAATATAAAACAACTCAAATGGGACAACAAAAACTAGACTCCAGGTTTTCATGTTAGGTTTGATATTTTATACTATTGCATCCTAAGTGTTGTAACTAGAACACCAGTCTTTAGAGTTCTATTGCTTCTATTGCTATCAAATGTTTAATAACACTTGAATATTGTTGGTATTATGATCATTAAGTAAAAGCTCATTGTTCAGTATTAATGATGCACTAGTTTACAAGATAAATTGATCTCTTTTAGGAGATGTTCTTAGTTGTTGACCTTGTTCTAGACAGGTTATCTTTTAAATTCCACAGAGATTTTGTTGTTCATGTTTCTTGTTTTGGGCAGGTTACCATGGAGGAATGATTGGTCACAAAAATGGAAGAGTGTTATTCTTATTTATTCTTATTGTATTTTTTGGCTCTTGTTCTAGGTAGGTCACAAGTGATAGATCTGAGAAGGAAGCTATTGTGACGATTGTTCATGTTCTTGTTTTTATTATTATTATAAGAGTATTATTCTTGTGTGTTGTTTTCCCGTGTTGTTTCTCTTGTTCTAATAAGGTCACAGGTGATAACTCTGAGAGGGATATATAGTGATGATTGTAGGAGGAACATATTATATGGTATCTAGTTTGAGACATGGAGCAGACTATCTAGATAAGAAGTTGTATACACGAGTATATACATCCATGTACCAAAGAAGAAGAGGATGATGTTAAAACCTTATAGCAAGGATAATAAGGATCCGAAGATGACCATAGAAATCCATCTAGCTCATTTGATCACTCTTCATATCATTAGGAAGAGTCGGTAGAGCCAGAAGGGCCTATCCAAAATCATTGCAATGACCAGGAAGAGACAAACATGGTCTCATGATACTTTGCAGGATGCAAATGGGATACAAATATATGGCATTGATGAGCCATATCGTGAGGAGGAGCCGATGGCTCCACTAGTGGTGAGGCAGACAACCCCACCAAGTACCAGTTTATAAGGAGCTAGAGTTCATAGGGAGTTAGCCCTTAGGATCCAGTAGGGAGGAGAAGCCTCCTCAGGACAATTCATAGGAGATCATACTTCAGAGGAGGTCAACACATGAAAATGGTGTAGATGGCTCCAGAGATTATATAGACTGACAGGGAGTCAAGATTCGGAGGGAGCATGTAGACTCAAAGTGAGACTGATCTCAAAGAGAGTTAGTAGCTTATAGACTTTCATTCAGAAAGTATTCCTCCTCATATTCAGGTGGGGTAGAGAGACGTCTTCCAAGAATGATATACAGACGACATGAGTTGAGGAGGATAGATCGTAGCTTCATAGGCTTCTAGGAGACATGATATATCCTGGGAGGATTCCCTTGTTTCATTATACTTTGCTATAGTGACAGAGGAGGAATCCAGTCAAAAGGCATGGGATATGGATTTTTCCTTGGTTCTGAGACCAGAAGGGAAGTCAGTGGTGATTTCCAAGTTGATCTACAAGATCAAGAATGATGCATATGACATCATAGAGATGTACAAAGCTTGATTTGTGGCCAGAGTATTCTCCAAGCAAGAGGAAGAATATTATGACAAGACACTTTCTCTAGTAGCCAGAATAATTGTACATAGAGCAGCCACAATATACATGAGAAGGAGTCTCATGTATGGATATTGAAGGAAGATTTTTACGAGCTTAAGGAGGCACCCAAGGCATGATATTCTATATCAGATATTTATTTAATGAGCTTGGGTATGGTTTCCCATTGATCATGTATGTGGATGACATGTTTCTTATGGGGTATGTCAAGCTTACAGATGGGTTCAAGAGAGAACTCACTTTAGAGTTTGAAATGAAGGATCTGGATTTGATGGGATTGGAGGTGCGACAGAGACCAGATGATATTTTCCTTACCCAAGGAAAATATACAGTTGATATATTGTAGAGATTCAGAATGATGGAATGCAAGCCCATGGCCCCACCAATGGTGACGAATATGAAGCTCTTGAGTGATTCATCTTCAGATTTGGTGGATCTCACAATGTACAGAAAATTTATTGGATCCTTGATGTACTTGGTTAACATCGGGCTGGATATATGTTTTTCAAGTAAACATATTGAGTCATGATGTAGGAGCATCGCTCCACCTCATCAATGCCAGCAAGGCAACACATCAACGCACAAGGAGGAATGGGTTCCAAGGAAAGAGAGGCACCAACCCTCTCATTTTGAACCCAATTTAATTTTTTTAATGAAATTAAATGTAATTTAAGTCTATAAGGATTAAGGAAATTTGAGCCTATGTCTTTGTACAGGCTGAGTTATTGTAATAGATAGGTTTTCTTTTAATGGTTGAAAGTAGGAGGGATCTAGCTCTGATTAAGACTAGATTCCCATTGAATGTAATTCAATGGAATTCGATGTGAGTAGGTGGATGGACGGAAGGTTCGAGGAGCCCCTCTTTTGTAAAAGATATTTGTTTTCAAAATTGATAAGTGTTATGAGTAGATGAGTGAGGAGAGAGCTCAAGAGAGGAGAAGAACAAATAAGACTCTGTAGTAGTCCAACCTTTGTAAATCTTGTACAGAAGCATTCAGATATAATACAAAAGAAGTTGTTTCTACATATGATGTGTTTGTGTTTTTATATGTGTTGAATGATTATTTTATGAATTTGTTTCTGTATTCATTTATTTATGTTGTAGATGTATGAAAATATGTTACATTTGTAGGTTTAGATAGATTTCTCTATCTGCAGATTTATGAGGAGTTCTGGGCTCTTAGGCTTGTGCAAGTAGTGCACACGAGAGTGTTGAAAACTCTGTGAAGCTAGTGAAAGGAATGAACTTGAACTCTGTTGTGAGTTCTAAGAAAGAGCCTACCAGATGGGCACACCATAATCATTATGAATTTCAGAAGCAGTAGTGTCAGAGAAGGCCTATTAGAGTTACTGAACACTCTGATAGCTAGTTAAAGTAGAAGGAGGACCAGAGTTACTGAACACTTTGAGGGCTCTGCAAAGAGTGCATTGAGAAGGCATAAGGAGTGTGCAAGAACTCTGTTTCGAGTTCTAGGAGAAATTTTCCAAGAGGGAAAAACATAAGGAAAAGATCATGAGGAGTAGTGCAAGCCTACACAAAGATCATGAGGATTGTGCAAGTGAACATACAAAGTTCAGGTTTTAGGAGGTAAGTGCAAGGAGTGCACAAAGATAAATACATTGATAAAGTGTTGGAAAATCTCAAGAGGATGAGCGTAGAGTGCTAGGAGAGAACAATAATTACTTGGAAGGAACGAAGAGTTGAGACCCTTAGGATTTAAGTAAGTTGAATGCTCAAAAGAAATAGCACAAGAGTGCACAAGGTCTTTGCAAAAAGTGCAAAAGGTCGAGAATAGTCCAAGTCTCAGACTATGAGAAAAGTGCAAAGAGTGCGCCAAACGTTGGGTGGATTCAAGTTAAAAAAGATCAGGAGAGATAGTGCCATTGAGCACAGAGTCTCTTCAAGGTGTGCAGAGGAGGGGAACCCTTCCAGTTCCAGTTTGCAGGAGAAGCACAAAGCATGCATAAGTGAACTTATTTACAAGGTTCAAGCTCAGGAGAGATAACGCAAGCTGAGGAGTCGAGGTTACTGAAGAAAATATCAAAAGGCTAAGCATTTGGAAATTTCAAATATCCTTCATGATAAGGGAAGAAAATCGTATAGGGGAGAAGAAGATACAACTACCGTCGAATCAATTGTTAGAGTAAATATGGACCGTTAGATTAGAGTCGAGTAGGAGGAGAAGTGTGCACAGAGGAGGATAGATCCCATCCATCAGATCTAAGCGTGAGCTACAACAACCTTTTGATCAGGAGGTAAGTAACAAGGGATTTAACCCTTAGTATCCTTCGAACTTCAAAAGTCCAGGGTTTTTCTACATTTAGGTGCAAAGGAGACAAGTCTCCCGAAGTCCTGAAGACCGAAATCAATCGGGACCATCCATTTAAAAAGGATGTGTGTCAACAAATCCTGTGTATCCGGGAGATCGACAATCTAGAATAATAGATGTACAAATCTCAGAGGACTCTCAAAGCTCCGAAGAGCCAAATTCCATCTGAACCATCCATCTGAGAGGGATAGATGTCACTAGATCCAAGAGTCTGGAGGTATGTAATTTGGAGGAAACAGGTCGAGGTGAGTCAAGAACTCTCGAAGAGCCGAGAGTCAGAGTAAATCTCGATTGTCGATTGAGACAAGAAACATGGAGGGGAGATCTTAATCCTACCATATCAACATTCGAAATATTGTGGGTCGTTGATCTTGAAGGACACGTGGCATCATATCCATAGGTCTAGAAGTTTGGCACTACAGAGGAACATAGGGTAGAAAGGTGGAGGACTTGTGAAGCACCGAAGGCCAGAGTCCATCCTAGTTGTCCAATAGAAGGGACACATGGCATCAGATCAAGAGGTCCGAAGGTTTAAAACTCTGGGATATTTGGGGCATAGAGTTGTGAAATCAGCCGAAGCCGGAGGCTCGAAGCATTGTGGGTCGTAGATCATAGGAGGATGGGTGGTAGAAAATATGGAGGTCCAACACTCTGGAAGAAACTTAGAGAAACGTTGATAGAGACTCCCGAAGGTCGGAATCAATCATAACTGTCCAATTGAGGAGGATGCATGGCACAAGATCTTGCAGTCCGGGGACTTGGCGCTTCGATAACTTTGTGTTGTTGTGTAGGCAGATAAAAATTGTCGAAGTCCCGGAAGGAATTGTGGTCGTTGATCCATAAGAGGAAACGTGGATGCAGGGTAATTCGTTCGGCATTTCGACATCAGGAGATACGAAGAGTCATGTGGTTTGATGATCAAAGGAAAATTGACAAAGGCTGGAGACATAATCTGAACCATCGATTCAGTGGAAGAATAGGAACTATCTGATCTGCTCCTTGTTTTGGAGATCGATAGTTCGCGAAGGTTGAGTGTATGTTGGGCGCGGTTAAAAATCGTCGAAGCCCAAAATGAAATATGAGTTGTTGATCTATGGAGAGAGTATATTCATACGTTCCTCCTTTTCAACGATTGACACTTTGCGGAAGTTGTGATTATTAGATGCATTCAAAAATCGTCAAACATTGAAGCTCGAATTGCTGCCTTTTGGCTTGGCACTCGATCACATCCCTCGGTCATATACTATTTCTTCCGGAGTAAAAGGGGCTAAGGCCAAATTCAATTTTTTTGAAGAAAGGGCTTGGAAAAAATCACTGAAGGACTGAGATAGCGCACTATTGACTAGCGCTTGGTCACAACCTTTGGTCATATGAGGAGTTCACTTGAGAAAGAGGGAAAAGGGCCTAGAAACAGTTTAAAAAGAGAAGGGGTTTAGCAAGAGCCTGAAGGTTCAATATTTGGACCTGCACAGGGAATTCGATGACCTATGAACATTAGTAGGGGTTTCAACAGATCCCAAAGAGTTGATTCATCTCTCGATTAGAATGATCCTTGATGGAGAGGTCGAGTAAACCCTGGGTGAGGGAGGGGGTTTGCATAAAGTTAGTACATGGTTGAACCTAGACATGTACATTGGATTGAAGCAAAACATATGTTGAGGTACCTAAGTTGTACAATTAGATATGGATTGAGATATGTCTCGGGTGTAGATGTGAAGCTGTAGGGATATACAGACTCTGACTGGGTAGGGAGTGCACTGGACCAGAAGAGCACATCAGGATGCTACTTCAGTTTGGGATCAAGTATTATCTCATGGTTGAGTAGGAAGTAGACATCAATGGCACTCAATACAGTAGAGGCAGAGTATATCATAGCTAATGTGGAAAGCCATGAAGCAGTGTGGCTTTGAACATTGCTTGCATGGATATTTGATCTAGAGTTGGAGCAAACTTTGATGCATTGTGACAATCAAAGTTGTGTGAAGCATATAGAGATCAAATATCATTACATCCAAGACATGGTGCAGAGAGGAGTTTTGGAGCTCTAGTACATATCCACAGATGAGAAAATAATAAACATTCTCACCAAGCCTCTGTCTAGAGTGAAGTATGAGTACTTCAAAGACAAGCTTAGCATGATGTAGAATGTCCACCCTCGTTGAGAGGGAGGTGTGTTGTTTATCCTCCTACCAGCTAACCCCTCTGACCAAGGGTTCCCTAGATCAATCATGTGAGGTGGTTGAGGGGGTAATGCAATGCCAGATCCAATAAGAGAAGAAACATCACATGCATAGTCGTGGAGACTATGGGAGTAACTTCATGCTACTATACGAGACTATAATTATGCCTGATGGCATGGTAGTACCAGTGTGCTACTAGTTGATTGTTGCATAGTTATAAAGATCATTTCCTATGACTATGGATGATGGAATGGTAATAGTTGTGTGATACTAGTTGATTGTTTCATAGTCATAGGGATTGAGACTATGATTATGGATGATGGCATGATAGTATTTGTGTGCTACTAGTTGATTATTGCATAATCATAGACACTGATGGACTACATGGTGGTGGATTTTGTAGCTACCGGTCGATTGCAGGATATGACTATGCTTGATGGAATGGTAATAGTTGTGTGCTACTAGTTGATTATTACATAGTCATAGAGTTTGTGACTATGGTTGATGGCATGGTAGTAGCTATGTGCTACTAGTTGATTGTTGCATAGTCACAAGATCATAACTATAGTTGATGTCATGGTAGTAGCTTAGTGCTACGAGTTGATTGTTGCATAGTTATGGAGACTATTGGACTCCATGGTAGTAGTCTTACAACTATTAGTGGATTTTGGATCATGACTATGGTTTATGGCATGGTAGTAACTTAGTGCTACTAGTTGATTGTTATGTAGTTGTGACAACATGGTGGAAGCTGTGTGCTACTAGTTGATTGTTGGAGAGCATGGTAGTAGCTTAATGCTACTATTTTATTACAACATAGTCATATGGAATATGGCATAGGATGGAGCTACCGATGCATGGTGGCATCCTTAGGGATACTAGATGATTGTAGGGTAGTTAGTTACTTCTAGAAGAAAACATCGTGGAAGAATACCTCCCTAGCTAAGAGGGAGTGTTGATGTTTTGGTAGCTATGGGAGGTATTCCCTCCTAGAAAAATTTTCTTAGAGAAGAATAAGATTCCAAGAAGCAATACCATTGAAAAGTTGAAGAACACCCCGGAAAATAATAAAGTAAAAAAAAATACCACAGAAGAGAAGTCGATCCACAGGAAATAAAAATAAAGTGGAAATATAATTTCCAGGAAGAGAGGTCAACCCACTGAATTAATAAAGTAAATTGAAGACCCAGAATAAGAATTCAGCCCTAGACAGGTACCCATATTAGTATAAATACAATTCTAGGTCAGTTCATTTGTACAACCACACACTTCTTCTTCTGCAGTGCGCACTAGGCAGTTGCAGCTGCAGTTTTGTTATTTCTGGTTTCTAGTTCTCTTGGAGAGTGTGCCCCACTCGGGGAAGGATATTCTTGGTGTTTCTTGGTGATATATATAGCATGTTACATATGGAAGAGTTTCTCTAAGGGTTTGTGGTGCTTCCCAGTTGCTTTGTTCCAGTTAGAGTAGCAGTTGCAGTTGCAGTTACCATTTGTGTCAGTTTTGTGGTGTGCTAGTGATGCGCCTATCTTGTGCAAATTTTGTGGTGACTCATTTGTCAACCCTCGTTGGGGTTTGACAAGAAGAAGAGATAAGTATTTGGTTATTCATTATTGGTTTGTTCTTTTGATTAGGGTTTGTTCTTTTGAGAATGGTTGTATTGGAATATTCTCTCTAAGAAAATTTGGTTGGGTTTTTTCCTGAGTTTGGGGTTTTCCCAGGATAAATATTTGTGTCTTCTTATGCTTGTTTATCTACCGCTTATATATTTCAGTATATGATTATTGAATGTTAAAAGAAGATAAAAATTCTATGGTAAATCTAATGTTAACGAAACTAATGAAAATCTAACATATAGAACTAAGTATGCATTAGATGGAAGTGTTGAAAGACACAAGGCTTGGTTAGTTGCTAAAGGATTCTCCCAAGTTGAAGGAATTGAATATAATGAAACCTTTTCCCCTTTATCCAAAATGAATTCCATCCTCCTTGTTCTAGTCCTTGCAACCTCACACAAATGGGAGGTCCATCAAATGGATGTCAAATCCACCTTCTTGCATGGGGATTTGCAAGAAGAAATCTAAATGGAACAACCTCTTGGTTATGTCCAAAATGACTGCAACCTTGTTTGTCTCCTTAAGAAATCTCTTTATGGCCTTAAGAAAGATCCTCAAGCTTGGTATGCCAAAATGGACAACTTTCTTATTGTATTGACTTTTCTAGATGTTCTTCTGACCCTAATGTCTATCACAAGAAAATAAGAAGCCATTTCATAATCCTTGTTTTTTATGTTTATGATCTTATCCTCATTGGTAGTGACCCTAAACTTTTAAACCATGTGAAAACCAGCCTTAAGAAGAAATTGGAAATGACCAACTTAGGCTATTTTTACTATTTCCTTGGCCTCCAAGTATTACAAACCAAGGAAGAAATTTTATTTCCTAGTCTAAGTATTTTTGAGACCTTCTTCACCACTTTCACATGGAAGATACTAAATCAGCCCCTTCTCCCTTCCAGTCTAGACTCAATATTTCTATCACTTGTACTTATCCTAAAGTTGATGCCACTTTATACCGTCAGTTAGTTGGTAGTCTCTTATATTTGACTCATACTTGTCCTAATATTTCTTTTGGTGTTGATCTTGTTGCCCGTTATATGCAAACACCCCATGAAAGCCATTGGAAAGAAGCTAAAATAATACTTTGGTATGTCTGGTGTACATTTAAGTTTAGGGTACATTACAATTCAAGGGGGACTTATTTATTGGTTGGTTTCACTGATTCAGATTGGGCTGATGATCCTGATGATCAAAAGTCTACTACAAGTTATTTTTTCAACCTTGGTTCATGACCTGTCACTTGGGCCTATAAGAAACAACATATTATTTCTTGTACTTCATTAGAAGAAGAGTATCGAGCAATGATTAATGCAAGTCAAGAAGCCTTCTGGATTCGACAGATCCTTTCAAATTTTGGATTCCAACAGCATTATCCGACCACCCTCTGGTGTGACAATCATACTTCCATCAAGCTCGCCAAAGATCTAGTTCAACATTAGTGCAGAAAACACATCGAGCTACACGTGCACTTCATCAGAAAGCTCATTCATGGTCGAGTTATTGAAGTGCTCTTTTTCCCTACAAAATATCAAGTTACAGACATTTTCACAAAGTCTCTTACAAAAGTGAAGTTTTCCAAAATTTCATCTACGTTAGGAGTTCATGACGTTGTCATTAAGAGGGGATAGGCTCTAATGCCTCCTTCCTTCTCCTATTGTGTCTCCTTTTTATATCCTTCAATCCTATCCCAAGTTTTTCTTAAAGGGGGGATTTTGAGGTAAAAATGGGTCTTAAAAGAAAAAATGTAGTATCAAAATTAACTTTACAAGAGCCAATCACAATTTAGAGGATGACATCATCCCCAGGGGATGATTTGGCATTGTTTGAGTTATAGATACTTAATTGTCACATTCTAAATGGTGGATGAAAACCCATAGTTAACCATGATAGTGTTATAAGTAAAGTACTCATAATGAAAAAAATACTTATAAATTACTTTTGAATATTTTATAAATGTACTCAAGTACTCTTTTTTTTTTAAAGTAAGAAGCTATATATTACCTGTCATGAAGCAAAAATTACAGTATCAACTTGATAGCGAGTTTTTGATGTGCTGAGTTTCCTCGAAGGGAAACCAATTCAACCTGACCTTTGAATTGAAAATTAGTAATAATTAAACACATTTGTTTGAATCGCCCCGTGGGGAAACCGATTCAACCGACCCATGCATGCATATTGTAGAACAAAATAAGAGCATACTATGAACCAAAAGAAACCTATATTCTAATAGACCCAAATAATTGACAGTGCTAAACTCCAACAACCTATGAAGAATCTTCCAGAAACAACTAACATTTGTCATAAGAAAACAAGCATTCTGACACATGTGTGCTTGCCGACTGTCATGGTGTTTGGTGTGCTTACTTGTCCTCGGCTTCCTCTGCACGTTGGTATCACTTGTCCTCAGCTTCCTTTTCACGTGTTTCCATGTCTCGTTCATCCTCCCCCTGGAAGTATGGAGCAAGAAACACCCATGGAGATGTTGGGGAATTGCTGCCCGAATATGGTGAATGAAGAGAGAGGAGCAGGGTCGAGAGAAGATATTCAATTTTCTCTACGCACTAGTCCAGGTGTTCTAACTGAAAATGAAGGTCATCAACATCCTTACGGGCTGCGAAGAACAAATATTGTAGAATCGAGACCGAATTTCTGATTTGCGGGCACGGAGCACAGTCCATTTGGAGAAGAGCTTGGCCTCAAGTCGCTTCCACTTGTAGTTCTTGTATTTGAGCATTGAATTCCTCCAGAGAAGGCACAAAAGGTGGCAATGGGGGTGTCAAAGGAGGTGGAGAGGGAGCATAAGGTGGTGGACTATAAGGGAATGCAAGTGTTGGCTGTGATGTTGAGGCCAGATATGGGAGAGGTCTAGGAGAAAAGTTGAGAGAATTACCCTTAAGTTCAAACCATTCAACTCGACAAGCCCATGGCGATGACAGATGTGGAAGACCACATTAGCCAGGGGAGGACTGAGTGGAAGATGTAGGTGAGGAACTAAGCGCAGGAGCGAAGGTAGGCGTGTGCCAGTTGGCCATGGTCGCTTTGTTCTGGTACCAGAGAGCACCTCTCTTTGGTTTCCCGCGAAGGCGAGGCATAGCCAGACGAATGTGAGGGTGAGTCAGAGATGTAAACAGGAAAACCTAGGTGGGCACCAAGGAGAATGACAAAGTGCAAGAGTAGTTGTAAGGAGAGGGAGATGGATACAAATAGGAGGGAGGGGCGTTTCCATAAGAGGGATAATGGAGAGTAATTTCACACAAGCGCATGAGGATCAGACAATGTACAATGTCGATAGCCATGACGGGAAGCCAACGCAAGGCACATTGAAGCATTTAGTTGGGATCGCGCACAAATTAAGAGTTGGAGAGTTCATCGAGTGGTAATAAAGGCTAGAGGGAGTAACAAGTGTCATCACATGACCCATGGCGAGGTGGCGGACTCTAGATTCTTGGATGGATGCGTGGAGCGCTTTGACACCCCATCCGGGGACATACTCAAGTACTCTTAAAGTACTTTAAAGTAAATTATTTTCCAATATACAATGAATGTTTCAGTATAAAAAAAATTACTAATATCAATAAATTCATACAAATGAAACTAATATTCAAAATTCAAAACTAATTTTTTATTATCAATAAATTCCTACAAGTAAAATTAATATACAAAATCCAAAACCTACTTTTTAAAATACATTAACTTTTGAAAATTCAAAAAATTAATGATCAACCAAAGTATTTATTATACATTGAAAAATTAATCACTAACTAATGTAACATATTTATTTTATAAAAGGGATAGCCTTAATCCCATGTAAATCAATTTTAATCAATATAATATATTTATTTTAGACCATGTAACCAATATAACGTATTCATTTTAATGTAACCAATGTAAATATGAGGGTGGGATAGGACGAGATAATAGAGAAAACATAATAAGTTTTCTCTATTATTCTCCCCACTCAATATGAGGGTGGGGGGAGAGAGGGGTGGAATAATAGAGAAAACTTAGAGGGGATAATAGAGAAAATATAATAAGTTTTCTCTATTATTGAGGGTGAGGGTGGGGAGGAATAACAGAGAAAACATAATAAATTTTCTCTATTATTAAGGGTGGGGGTGCGAGGGGATAATAGAGAAAACATAATAAGGTGGGGGTGGGAGGGGATAATAGAGAAAACATAATAAGTTTTCTCTATTATTCCCCCCCACCCAATATGAGGGTAGGGTATAGAAAACATAATAAGTTCTCTATTATTCAGGGTGGGGGTGGGAGGGGATAATAGAGAAAACATAACAAGTTTTCTCTATTATTTAGAGTGGGGGTGGGAGGGGATAATAGAGAAAACATAATAATTTTTCTCTATTAT
>JZKD02S2183782.1:871383-881624 GCA_000966675.3 Picea glauca
CACCCTAGGGGTAGACGGAATAAAAGAGAAAACTTATTATTTTTTCTCTATTATTCCCCCAACCCTAAGTTTTCTCTTTAATTCCCACCCTCACCCTCACCCTCATATTTATTTTTTCTCTAATATATCCCCCACCCCATTCATTTTAATGTACATTATATTATACTATATTATTTTAACCAATATATTAAAATAAATACGTTAAAATAATATATAACATTATATATTAAATTATATTACATTAATATTGGTTGAAAGGAATATATTAACGATACATTATATTGGTTAATATGAATATTCCTTCAATATATTAATATTGATCAAAATGAATACCTTAATGTACATTAAAAGAAATATACATTATATATGTTAATATAACTCGTTAATATAATAATAATAATAATTTATTTTTAAGGTTACGACCAAGCCACACCAAATTGGTGTATGAGACTCCTTGTTTATGGGACAAGGGACCCCCCTCCGCCCAGTGATTTGATTGAATTGGCGAAAAAAATTTAAAAATTTAGGAATTCGATTCGATTCATAGATTAATAGGGAAATTCTAATTCAATACGAGTATATTTGGTTGACCATGGTGGTATCAATAGTTGGTGTTGCCCAACTAAGTGAGGGATATTCACAAAGCCGAGTAAGTCCGAGTGGGGGTTATCTCGTGAAGGACTACGATTTCATCCTAAACAGGGAAAAAATGCGGTCACGTGATGACAGGGATATGCATTTGAGTTGGCGGTGACATGAAAATGGGGTTTCATATGTTTGAATGATGCCGGCCAAATTCGTTCAGCAGATGATGCATTTATAACCAGTGGACGATTGGAATATTATGATGATTCTATTACATTGATAGACCATCGGATAATTAGCTAAAAACTTGTTCTACCAATGCATAAGAGAGTAGAGAGGCCTCTAAAAGAAAGGAACTACTTCTCATTTTCTTGGCAAATCTAAGGAGATCGCTTCTCCGGTGCAAATATGCATGTTGGAGATGTAGTCCATGGGATTTTTCCTATAGGGATTTGTGTGCTTAAAAACATTGTGATACCACTAGGCAAAGTTCTGTGTTTTCAATAAAAAAATTGCACATTGATGTATTTTGATGCTCATTTAGTTGCACGTGATTTTAACATTGTTTGTGGACATTGTGGGAAAGTTTTCATGGTTCTTTCATGGATGCTAGCTCTTTATTTTCATTAAAACTTCACATAAAATAAATAAATAAAACATGAGAGAAACCTCCCCCAAAAATAGGGCAAACAACTAAATACATAAATGAAAATAAATATTGTTTGTTTCCCTTCCCCTTCAATGCCAAATTGATTTTCTTCCAAGAGAAATGGAAAATGAATAAGTATGTTCAATGCTAGCCTTGGATTGGGTTGGTGGAAGCTCATGAAAGGTTTCTCAAGCCCTTCATATTTGAAAGTGTTTCCTTTATACATAACAAATTGTCATTCTCATGTAACACTATGCCCTTTGTTGTAGTATCTAAAACAATTTTTGAGGCTTCTTTGAGGTTTTGAAAAAATAATATGTTTGAGTATTTGTAAGATGTGTACTCTCAATTTTTTTCCATATTGGATTTTAAACTATTGAATTTATTCTGCATCGAATCGAATTCTAACTTGGTAACTATGATTTCAATATTTACTTTGAGCGGGAACGAGGGACATAAAGATCTTTAAACCGACGCTTCAATCCATGACACCCACGAATTTCCTTCTCTAGTTCCTTTTCAAATTCCAGTCAAAGTTGGTCACATCTGCATCCACCACAATATCCTTGATTGTGTTGCCTATTTATTAATGGTTAGCCAATGTAATGCAATTTTATTACCTATTTATTAATGGTTAGTTAAATATAATCTATAAGTATTTTAATAGATATATAATATATAAGTATTTTAATATTTATATAAAATATTTATATAAGGCGTTGTTTAATTGTTCTATGTTTTTGTTGGAATCTGGTGACATAAATCTAGACGAAATCACATTTTTTAGTTTTTTAAATTGCATTTTTGAATTCATAAATGGATTTAGCGTGTTGAAAAACCTGTGAGACACTTAGAATATACATACTTAACCACTCAAATATACAGATCCAACATTTTTTACCAGATTTCGGATAAAATTAAATAGAAAAAATCCTCGAAAAAGAATCAAAACGTAAAACGTTTAAACTACAATTTTATATAATGGCTAATTCTTACATTTAATGAATACCGAATACATGAATACATCAATATACATATGTATAATGGTTAAAATTATGTGATGAATATATATTTTTTTAAATAACCAATTAGTAATTATCAACTTATGGTTTTATATTTAATGATTAGTGAACACATGAATGACCAAATTTGTATAATGAATATGTATTTTAAAAACAAATCAATTACTAATACCAACATGGTTTCTTACATTCAATAGATAATGGATACGTGAATGGTTAAACTTCTATAATAAATACATACTTAAAAAGTACTAATTACTAATTCCAACATAAGTTTGTAAACATATCTTATATTGAGTTTATAAACATATCTTTAAATTGAAAACTATGAATAAGTGGGTTTACAAACATATATTGTGCATGAGTTATATTCAAAATTTATAGTAATACGATACTTTTATTTATTTTTTTATGAATATTTATTTTTAGTGTATTTGTTATATTATATTCAAATATTTTATTTTATGTATTCAAAGTATTTTTATTTCTAGTCACATTAAATAGAGGTTTTTTAGGCGTAGTTTAAATGTTTTACATTTTGATTTTTTTTTGGATTTTTTTCTGTTTAATTTTACCCAAAATATGGTGAGAAAGTGTTGGATCTGCAAATTTGAGTGACTAAGTTTGTATAATCCAAGTGCCCCAAGGGTTTTGCAACAAGATGAATCCATTTATGCACTCATAAATGCAATTTAAACAAGATAAAATTGTGATTTCATCCATATTTATGTCGTCGGATTCCAATGAAAAAAGGACAAAACGTAGAATAGTTAGAAAACATTGTTTTTTTTATTAATTTTATTTATAGACATCTTTTCAATTCAATTTAACCATGGTTACATAGATTGTTGTGTAAAAAGTGACTTGTCAAATATACCTTCCCCACAATATGACTACATCATATTTTTTTATTATATCTCTTAGGAGGCTCGTTTTAAACCTAAAAATTCCCCTAATATGATATCACTTTTAAGGGCATATTTGAGGTGTTATAGCAACATATTTGAATGGATACCATGTTGGAATGTTATTATTAGGTGTGTTACCCCCCCTGTGCCTAGGGATAAATAAAGGAGATCATGTCTCATGGCCTACAGTGAAGACTATGATCTTGACCATGATGATGATCAACATGTCCACATATAGTAGCCCAACAACTCCCCTTAGATTGCATCTTCTACTTCATATCAACCAAGCTTGTCACATCCAGTCAATTTAGTATATGGGAGATGGTAAGCCAACGTCACCATGAGGAACGTTAGTCCTTATGTCATGAGAAGTGTTGCTCTTAATATACTATGCATGTGGATTTTATTTCCTTTGTGTTTGACTTTTCACGATCTATCCAATCATGTTGCTCTCCCTCCACCTGGATAACCATATAGACCATATGAATTTTTTTTGTTGTTGTAAAGACTTGTTTTTGGGGGGAAATTTGTAGGTGTTCAGGTTGATTTGCTCATCAAAGGTTCGATTCAGGTTAATATAATTAATTTAATAATATGATTGTCCTAAAAGATTAGCTAAACCTTAATTATTTCTTAAAATAACATTTACTAATTAATTATTATTAATTAGTTATTCATGAGTGTCAATGATTAATTTAAGTATTAATTAATTCATTAATAAATAAGGTAAATAAATAAAAGGAGGATAATAAACTATATTGATAAATTAAGTTATGTATCCAACAAGGGATAACATATTAAATACATGAGGATAAAATAATAAAGGAGGGATAAGGGGCATTAACGGCGAGAGGATAAGGAGGTAATAAATGAGTTAGGTAGGGAGTAAATGAGGGGGGAAGTCGGTGAAGGAGGGATAAGGAAGGGAAGGAGTTTGACGGGAGGCCATTCTACGGAAGTTGGGGGATGAATTTTGGGAGCTCTGGATTTGCGGAGAGAAGTGAAGTTATGGAGTAGGATTGATACAGTGCATCGGAGTTGCTGGAGGTTTTGGGCACGGGGGCCAGGATATCCGTTGATATCCTGGAGCTAGGGAGTTACCTAGTTGGCAGGGAGGAACTAGGTTTTGGGCATTGTTTTGCAGAAGCGGTCAAGGAGGCAAGCAGCGGACAAACGAAGGTTAACAACATCAGGTTTAGGTATTTATTTCAAATTATGCATGGTTTAATCTCTTATAAAATTTTATTATAATTGATAAATTGAATTGTGATTGTGCTATATGAAGGTAACTCTTAAATTTTATTGCTATGTTTAAAATAAATGGTTGTTAATTTAACTCGGCTATTACATTTGGTATCAGAGCCCTGGTTCAAAATCTGGAACCAAAGGCCTACCTACCCAATCATAAATTTAAATAAACACTCCTACTTAGTTGTGGTAAAACCCTAAATAAACGCATTAGGTTAAATATGAATCTAGGCCTATGGGCCAGTTCAATAATTCTAGAGGATGTTAATATGATTCACTATTCAAAGCAACTATCCTGTAAGCTACTTCTATGCAATGTCACTCTAATGAAGACAATGGTAATACCGTAATATAACAGGCAGTATTAGATCTAGTAATGTAAGATTCAAGAAAAATATAAATGTACAAGAATCCAATTACTACTATGAGATTTAAGCATGAAAATCAAAGGAAAAGTTACAACTTTGCACTTGTAGTATCGGGCCTTGGTGCATGCCTCATTCTTTATGCCTCAAACACTAATAAATAAATAAATAAATAACACTTTATTCAATATTAGCAGCTTTAGGCTTTTCTTTTACATATTGAAGGCCTGAAATAAAGGAATCAAAAGATCAAGAAACTAAATTGGAATCGTAGAGCCACTGGGAAGATGACTAAATATGCTTTTAGTCTAAAACCAGTCAAAAGAAAAAGAAAAAAAAAAGAAATAAGATAATAATAGTGAATAAAAAAAAAAAACGAGTAATAATATATATAAAAAAAAAAGTAATAAGAGAATAGTATAATAACAAAGAAAAGTAAATGTGTATAAATGGAAGAGTAAAAAATAAAATAAAATGAAATAATGAGTATTAAAAAAAAATAAAAAATGATAAAGTCTACCTTTCCACAAGCTCGATACTATATGGTTCGGGATTTGAAGGTAATCAACTGCTGGACGTGGGAAACAATTATACAAAGCAGAATATACAGGAAGATTCCATTGTACCTGAGACCACCTGGTGTTGTCCCCCTAGGTTTGTCATGAATCCTTCATGGCAAGTAGTTGTTGGGGATGAAATATTAGAAGTTAAAGTACAATGCAAACGAGAAGTCAGGAATTTGGAGGCCATATACCCTCGTCCGTCTTCTATTCCACCTGCCCCAATGCCTTCCAATATGGAAATTGCAGCCATCAGAGGTCCAGAGCTCAAACCGTACGAGATTGCCTCTTCCAGATGTCGAACAAAAGCTAACACTACCCTTGATATATGCTCTACTTAGACTTCCTGCTCATATAATGGATCCTCTTATATCCCATTAATATCACAGTCTGTAATGCAAAAGCAACTCAAGGAATCTGAACCCAAATATTACAGTATAGAGCTCAAAACCAGTGCTCTGAAAGTGCCGAATAGTTTGATATTGAAACGAAGGCCATCTATGATAGAGAAGGTGTTGTCATGAGATCTCCAAAGTCCATTTGGTTCTGAGATATAGCAATCGTCACCGCAATGTTTTTCCTGGAAAAACATTTTGGAAGTATTTCGCCTTGATTTTATGAGAATGGAAATTATTTGGAGTTATTTCGCCATTAGAATGCACACAATTTACGCAGGGTTGCAGGTCTTAGCATTTCTTCGGTATGTGAGGGAGTCCACAAAAGATCAAAGTTTCTAACCCAGAGGGCAAGATCAAACCTGCTGCAGTCCGCTTCTCAATTCGGGAGCCCACAAAAAGAGGATCCCTATTTGAGAAGGGAAGAATGAGGGCCCAATCGTGAATAGGTTTGGGAAATGATTGGCTATCACTTGAAACATCTATTGAATATTCCCCAACTGCTCTGTTATAGACTTGTCATTGGCTGTAGCAGCATTTGCAGTGCAACCTGACATCCTGCCCATATGTAGTTTTCTTAGGGACTTTTTAGAGCCTTTTCAAGCGGGATTGTCTACCCTAGCATTCGAGGCCAATGTTCCATGGTCCACCTATAGGACTGGGGAGCAATTCAATAGATGAGCAATTCAGAGAATGAGCAAGGTCCATTACATTGATTGCATGTTAATAACAATAGAAAAAAAAAATACAACCAAACCAAAACATCACAAATGGTTCCGAGTATGTACTGTGATAATGATATCATGCATGCCAAGTTCAAGATATGACAATTGTTGGGCAACTCTGTGTACATATAAACCTCAATATCAATAACTACAGGGTAACTATGATCGAACTAGTTGTGAACCTAATACTTCTGAGTAATCTATGTAAAAACCCAAAATTTCTAATGAGTGATCTATAGGTAACCATTCTCATTGAGCTGCATGATGTTTGATCTTTACAGGCTTCTTAATGCCAGTACTAAATTTTTGAACAAAGTAAAAAAATAATCAATTCCAAGAAAAGATATAAAGTTGAACCAACACAAATCCAGAGCACAAGCGCCAAACCAAGCCACCAAGGAGAGGTCCATAATGTGCTCTGGTAACTCGTTCATAATCATAATCATATCGTGAGCGGCCTAAGAACTTTTTCAACCTGGACAAGATTTGATTCTTCATACACTGCTTGAAACTTCTGGAGTAAATCAGGAAATCTCTCTATCACAGTTGTTGGGTATGAATAGTGAATTTTCCACGAAGATTAAACGCTTTAGCGAAATTAAGGCATGCATCGAAGCTTACGAAAATAAAATATTGAGGAAAAACTAACCTACAGAAATGTTCTTCTCTGCAAAGACTGTGTAAGTGGTTGAAGCATTTGGTCTTCCAGCCTGGATTTCACACTGTAGTTCCATTCTACGCATACACTTGGTATTCCAAACAAGGAGAACAAAGGGCACATGGGCCGCATGCAAGCCCCACGTTGCCAAATCGAGAGTCTTGGGGCAGTTGGGCGGCATGCAATCCCCATGTTGCCAATTCAGGTCTTGTGTTTTAAATTAAAATAAAAAATAAAAAAATTGCTTAATTTTAATTTTAGTTTTTTTTAATTAAATTTTCCTTTATATTTTCTTTAATTTATTTTAAGTTGAAATAAATATCAAGTTTAATTAAATTAATTAAATTAAATATATTAATTAGATTACGTTGAAAACTATTGTAAGTGTTATTAAATATTATTAAAAAAAAAATCATTTTAATATATTTTATTAAACTACATTGAATTTTAATTAACTTTTAATAAAGTTAAGTAAAACTGATTAAACTATTAAACTAATTAACTTTATTAATTTTATTAAGAGTTAATTAAAATATTAGTTAAGTTTGAGTAATATAGGGCTAAGTATAAATTTAAATGGAGTTCGTGGGATTTGAACCCCGGACCTCCCCACTGGTCAAGTCTTTACAAAGTCCACCTTACCAACGCACCACATGATGTGACTTTTACAAATAATTTCACATATAAATACTTTAACTGTCATACCCAAGGCCACCCACCAAGCGAAGCGTCTTGATAAGGACACTAACGCCGAAAAATACATAGAATTGGTGAACGCCGAAACATGGTTGGCAGTTGTGGATAAGTATTTAGATGCCACGGTTTAATCCTATTTAATCATTAAACATGGTAATTATATAACCTTACAACAATTTTTTTTTATGTGATAGGTAAATGTTAAAAAGTAAACATGTTAACGGATGCCTTGATAAATGCAAGAAAGTTATGAACGATAAATCTGACCCATTGATGTTGGAGGACGACTGAGAAAATGTCGGCATCTTCAATACATAGCCATCAGATAATGGTTTAAGGTTAAAAAAAAAGGGATTAAAAGATCATTAATTGTGCCCATTGTTAATAGGTGTACGCCTTTCAGCGTAAACTAATAAACATAAGGTCGAAAGTCACTTTAATCAAGTTGTAAACGAAAATTTAAAAGGGCTTAGACTAGGACAAGCGGGAAGGAGGCGACAGATGCACTAGGAGAGTAAGCATAGGAAGTGGCGAGTGAGGCGCAAGGCTAACATAACTACAGGGCAAGGGAACCAATAGTTCTTTTCGTAGGGGCGAAGAAATCAAGCTTAGATGCTTAATCCTAACCCTAACCTAGCCAATCCCCTAATGGAGTAATCTCTGTTTACAGACAAGTAAAGAAAACTTACGCCTAACCCTATTTCTAGTTTGAGTAGCACCAATTTGAAACATCCTGAAACTCACCCTGATAACTTTGGTGGATGCAGGTCAAAGCATACAGGATGGTCAGGACTCGAAGGGGTTGAGGCAGGGGAGCATCGTCGCAAGCACCTCCAACACCGCCAGCGCCACCACCACCATTGCCCGAACTAGCCCTCATACTGCGCTCGTTGGAAGCCATTAACGAGACTTTAAAGGGGCGACAATCGGTAGGGACTGAAGTGGAACCCCCACCATCTAGAACGGGTAATCCAGAAGCATCAAGGGATTCAGGGGGAGGACCTCCACCTGAAGACATCACACCAGAATTACAGAAGATCAAACTTCCGGAGTTTGTCGGGGGTCGTGCCGGTGAACGCGCAGAAGCATGGTTGGAAGGCATGACAAGGTGTTTTGCCTTAAGGGACTATGCATCCAATTCAAAGGCAAAGATCACCATTTTTCAGTTAAGAGACAGTGCCTTGAACTGGTGGGGCAACCTGGAAAGACAACTGCACCTTACCCGAGACACAGTATCTTGGGAACTTTTCGAGGAGAGGTTCCGAAGGAAATATCTACCAGCGTACTACGAGGAACAACAGGTAGGGGCATTTCATGCCTTAGTACAGGGAAACAGAACTGTAGAAGAATATGAGATCAGGTTTATGGAACTGGTCAAATATGTGTCGTATATGGATAAAAACCAACGACAGGCAGAGCGCTTCGTCTATGGATTGAACCCTAAGATAAGAGCTATGGTGCGGATGTGGAAACCGTCTTCAGTAGCAGAAACGGTGGAAAATGCACGTTACGCGGAAGAACACATGAACTTAGTCGGGGGTGCAAGACCAACATTTCCGCATCACCCAGGATTCGTAGGAAAGGCCCCGAGGAAATTTCCTAGGGGAGGGGGCTCAAGGCCACTGCCATATGGTAACAGATTCGCGCCAAGGATAGTAGCTGCGGGGATTTCAATGGCAGTGAGTGCAACATCTCATACATCGCCAGTGGCGCAGACAGGTCCACGACCATCTCAAGGAACAATGAGTAGGGGCAAGAGTTCCAGGGGAAGGAACTCATTTAAGAGACAGCCACATAACAGTGCACAGGTTCAATCTCGTGTTACATGTTGGGGGTGCGGGGGACCCAATTACCAGCGCGACTGCCCAGAGTTACAATCAGGGTTCGTACATAGAGAAGGAAAGGCACCAATGGGGAGAGCAAGTAGCAGCCACCATATTTACGCAACAGTTAATAACCACTAGGCCAAATATCAATCCATGGTGGTGGAGTCATCAGGTACGCTAAATCATATCAATGTTAAGATTTTATTTGATTCTGGTGCGACAGATAGTTTCATTTCACCATCTGCATTAGAAAAGAGTGGGTTGGCAGCCTACGAGCACGATGAATTTAAACAAGTTGAGATGGCTTCGGGGGAAAAACAAGAAGTAGGACCTGGTGTCGATAATTGTATAGTAGACCTGGGAGTGTGTACTACCAGGTTGAAGGTATACGTCACTGCCCTCGGGGCATATGACCTAATCATTGGAATGGATTGGTTAGCAGCTCCTCGAGCTTTGGTAGATTTTTTCGCAAAGAGGGTGCTTTGTGTTGATGATGAAGGAAGACCAGTAGAGATCCAGGGTGTATAGAGAAAAGTGTCGTTACGCTTTATATCAACTATGAAGGTTAAGCGATGCTTGAGACAAGGGTGTCGACTTTATGTAG
>JZKD02S2183782.1:885887-912894 GCA_000966675.3 Picea glauca
CTCTCTATTTATATGTTGTTGTCGACCCTTGTGTAAAAGTAATTTCATTTTTTATGGTATTATCATGATCATTATATGATTTAATCTTGGAATTTCTTGTGTGCATATTATCTATCTATATGCTTCACTTCATCCATAGGGGTTGAAGAGTTGTGGGATAGCTTGGTTTTACAGATTGATCCTATCTTGAGTTTCTAAGCATATTTATATTGTCATTCATCATTTATTCTTGACAGTTGCAAGTGTCTTCTTCTTGCACTTTATTGAGGATATGATTTTATTTTTAATCGTGATCCAGGAGGATTGAGGAATTCTCATAGAGGTCCAGGAGGATCCAGAATGCTCATAGAGGTCTAGGAGGATCCAAAAAAGATCAAAATTTTATCATCACAAATGCTCTCTAAAATGCCACCAATGTGTAGCCTCAATGATATCTTTCCAACGGTGCAAAAAATTCCTCAAACGGAGTTCGTATGCAAAAGTTATGGATGGTCAAAGTTTGAGTCAAACTAGAGAAAAAGAAAAAAGTCAAAGAGGTCAAGGTGACACGTGTCACCACTACAAGGGTGACACATGGCATGAATATATGGTGTTGATGTGGAAACACCCCAAGGTGCCATGTGACACATCATATGTTGACTGGGCAAGTGATGTGGAAAATCCTATAGGTTACGTGGACAAATCACAGGTTGACAAGTGGCAACGATAACCCAATGAGAGGTTTTCACGTGGAAACCTCCCATTGGTCATTAATGGGTAAGGTCATCTAAAATTTTATTGGATCCTGGAGGATCGAACATGGGTCTTTCGCTAACCAAACCAACGACCTAACCATCATACCATAACATTGTTCCTTAATCGTAAGCGACATCATTTATATTTAAGTTTGTGTATTCGTATTGTTGGCGGAAGAAAAGGGTCGAGGGCTAGCCCTTGACCCATACCATTTGATCATATGGTATCCAAATTAACTGGATGCTACATACATGGAGGTGCCAACAAATATGCCATATATATATCGTAACTCCAAACTATATAACAACAATATGTTATAACCGAAAATGTCATTAAAGGAGAGGTTCACAGGGAATCGAACCCACAACCTCCTCCATACCACACAACAACTTTAACCAATCCGCCATGCACTCCATACTTAGAAGATATTCTATGGGAGTAGGTTTTTTTTTACGATGTGGTTAACTAAAAGCACAGATCTTGGTCGGACATACAACCTATTTAATGGTGTGGATCCCAATGTTTGACAGACATCCCAATGTTATCACAAAGCCCAATGTAGGAATGAATAAGTTAGTATAAAAATGTGATCAATGGAACTGGATGTTACATACACCCCCTCTTGTTTTAAAATATGTCCCGAAGTTTGTACAATATAATAATGAAAGAAATAAATGTATCTAATACTAATCTATATATCCAATCTATCAAACAAATAAGGAAATTGTTGATGCATCTCATATGCGTCCTCCCATGTAGCCGAGTGTGGACTATAACTATCCCATTGGACCTTGACCTGATTGACTATTCGACGTCGTAGTTGTAGAGTTTGATGGTCCAATATGCGGATTGACTCTACCATGAGAGCACCTTAGTCCGACACCTACAAAGAACTCAAGTCAATAATATGTGATAGATCTGAAATATAATGTCGCAATACAGATACATGAAATACATCGTGCATACACCTTAAAGAATCAGGAAATTCTAGTCAATAGGCCACAGGTCCTTTTCTTTCTACAACTTCCAAAGGTCACACAAACCTAGGAGAGAGTTTAGCACCTTTTCCAAACTTGATCGAACTCTTATGCAATTTCACCTGCAAGAAAACTTTGTCACCAACCTCATAATTTTGGTGAATGTGATGCACATCAGCATAAATCTTCTATCGATCTTGTGCTTCTTTAATTATGTATCTTAGATTACTTCTTGTCCCACCAGGACTCTATCCTCTAGTCGATCCCAACTTAGTGGTGTCTGACACAGCCATCCGTAAATAAACTCAAAAGGTGTCATATTAATCGAAGTTTGGTAATTATTATTGTACGCGAACTCTACCAATGGTAAGAATTATTCCCAGTGTTTCTATTTATCCATTACATACATTCACAACATATCCTCTAAAATCGGATTCGTTCTTTCATTTTTTCCATCTATTTCAGAGTCATATGTTGTGCTAAAATTCACTTGTGTTCCCAAAGCCTCTTGGAAACTAGTCCAAAATCGTCATGTGAACACCAATCCTTGATCAGATATAATATTTCTTGGTACACCATGCAATATCACAATATTGATAACAAAAACTCTAGCTATGTCTGGAGCCTGATACGTCGTACAAACTAGAACAAAGTGTGAACTCTTTGTCAGAGTGTCAACGACCACAAAAATAGAATCATGTCTCATTTCCGTCAGTGGAAATCCAACAATAAAATCCATCGAAATGACTTCCCATTTAAATTCAGGAATCAAGTGTGGTTGTAACAATCCTGATGGATATCTATGTTCAACCTTCACTTATTAACATTCAAGACATATTGCCACATAATTAACTATGTCATATTTCATCCCTTTCGATAAGAATAAAGGCTTAAGGTTTGCCTTCATCTTTGTGACTCCAGGATGAGTCATGTACACTGCTCGATGAGATTTTTTCAAAATCAAATTTCTCAATTCATCATTAGGCAGTACATAAATTTGACCATTATATCTCAACAATCTTTCATTGTCAAGTGAATAACCTTCATACCTTGGTATCATCATAGTGTCTTGTCCAATATTATTCTTAACTTTCTTTTACCAGTCATTGTCAATCTGCAATGCTAGAATCTTTTCTGGAAGATTCGTCTTAAGCGGTATTACTGAGAATATACATGGTCTTTGACTCAACACATCTTCTACTCTATGTGATCTCAAAATCGTATTCAATTAAAAGTTTCGACCAACTCTTTTGTCGCGTGTTCAATTCACTCTGAGTAAAAATGTGTTGCAGTCCACAGTGATAAGTTTTTAACTCGAATTTTCACCGAATAAGATAATGTCTCCAAACTCTCAAGGAATAAATGATCTCTAATAACTCCAAATCATATGTTGTGTAATTATCTTCATGTCTTCTTAATTTCCTTGAAATGTAAGTAATCACTCAACCGTCTTGCATCAAAACTCCACCTAAACCTTCCTTGGATGTGTCTATACATACCAAGAATTCCATGTCCATGTCAGGAACCTTCAATATCGGTGTTGTCGTTAATAACTCCTTAATCTTCTGAAATGATTCTGTACATTTCTCTAACCATACAAATTTATTATGCTTCTTCTGCAATTCCATTATTGGATTTGATATCTTTGAAAAACTTTCGACGAAACATCGATAATAATATGCTAAACCGATAAAAATACATAATTCATGTACCTTCATTGGTTCTATCCATTCCATAATAGCCTCAACCTTCACTGGATCCATAGAGACACCTTCTCCAGATATATAAATGTCCCAAATAATGAATCTTCGTCTGATAAAATGAACATTTCGACAGCTTCACGTACAATTTGTTTTTTCTTAAACGTTGTAAAACTAATCTCAAGTTGTTCAAATACCTTCACCTTAATTATTTTAAGCACGACACTAGATATAAAAATATTAGTATCTCCCGGATCTATCAAAACACTAAACTATTTATCAACTATCTGTTGGCATATTTACAGACAGAAGGCAGAGTATGCTTGTTTTTCATTGATGGTAAGATCAGCACGATGAGAATATAATTATTTTCCAATGATAGCAAGATCAACAACACAACGATGATGGCATGGAAAGAGAAAAAGTGTAAGCTCGGGAGGAGGAGGAACAATGATCGTTGGATCACCTATCCCGAATTCCCGATGGCTATCAAATCTGAATTCAGACAGAAGGAGTGCGCAAAAGAGGAGAACAAATCTCAGACGTTGGATCTGAGCAACGAGGACCAACAACCGTCGGATCCTATATAACTGCGAAGATGATAAGGCTGAGTAATATCCTCTAACTCATGATACATGAGTTCGTGAAAAAATCCTAGCCGTTTGAGCCAGAGGACACGTGGTGATTTATTGGAATTTTTCTGACTTACACATTGGAGGAGTCAAAGGAGCATAGTGTGTGAACTCACGATACGCGAGGTCGCAAAACAATCTTAGCCGTTGGAGCTAGAGGACACGTGGTGAGCGATTGGAATTTCATTGAATTGCACATTGGAGAAGTCAAAGGAATGTGACACAAGAACTCGCGATATGAAAAGTCGCGAAATGATTTGAGTTGTCGGATCACTGAGAAATCTTGACCGTTGATCTGATATGGAACATTTCAGAGTTTCACTAATTGAGATATTCAAGGCAACTCACAGCAGGAAATCACGAAACGTGAAATCACGATTTGATCGTAGCCTTCGATCAAAGGGAAAGATCTCAATCATTGATATGTTATGGAACATTTCATAGTTTCGCAAGTTGAGAGATTCGAGGCAACTCACAGCAGAAAATCGTGAAATGGGAAATCGCGATTTTATTGCAACCGTTGATCAAAGGGAAATATCTGGACCGTTGATTTGATATGAAGTATTTCAGAGTTTCTCATATCGTGAGTTTGGAAGAAACTCACAGCAGGAGGTCACGATATGTGAAATCGTGAAGCACCCTTGTTCTTGGCCCCTGGCCACAACTAGTGGTCACATCAACAGGAGAGAAGGGAAGGAGCTAGTGGTGCTAGGCTCCATTTTGGAGTTTCACAAGTTGGGAAGATCAAGGCAACTCGCAACTGGATATCCTGAAATACGAAGTCACAAAGCGCTTGTTGGATAGGCGTATGGTCATAGCTGTGATCATGTGGAAGGTAGTGAATTAGAAAGAAGAGATAACACCCACTGTGTAGATTTCTCAGAGAGGGAAAAAGGCACCAAAGACATGAGTGTGAAGAGGTTATCTTAGTAACAGCTAGAGACAAACTGATTGTAACTGCAGAAAATGACTGATTTCATCTACCAGAGAATTCGAATAATCTCAGGGTGATCGCCATAGAAGCTAAAGAGTCTTGAGGTAACTGCTAGTGGAATGCAGACCCATCATAGAGACCCTTGACAGATGGAAAAGTGTCAAAGACTTTAGCTACTAGAAAAGCCAAAGAATCTCAGGAACGACCACTAATGATGAACAACCTCAGCATAATGGCCATGGATGAAGAAAATACTAAGTGTAACCACCATATGGGATGAAGAGTTAGCTGGATGATCTGATAGAGGACTTGGCACTTTAAATATATGCAGAACAGAGAAGTGGAGGTTTCTTCTGCAGAGATTTATTCATGCAGGTAAAAGCATGTTGTGTACAACTATTGAATCGTACAAAAGAAGTGTAGTGCATAGAAAAGAAATGCATATCTGAGAGAGGAACAAAAATTTGAGGTGTGCATGCAGAGACAAATCATAAGAACATAAATATTATGTGTTATCACTCCAGGAAACTCTCCTAGGCTGTAAGTCGGAGATGCCTGGTAACTAACTCTTTTTGGGAAATATTTTCTTAATAATGATGTGGTTTTTTGGATCAAGATGAATATCTAGGGACTGGGCTGTGTGTTCAAGACTGTCTAGAAATATAAAATATCGCAAGGCCTTCTAGTAATGCAGTCAGACAAGGTTTGATTAAATGGAAGAGAAAATAGCTATCGAACCATATTATACTCATATAAAACAATCACAATGGGTTTAATAACTAAGGAAATGTCTTATGATTATCAACTTAATCAATCAATAAATGAGATGACCGTCACATACAGATTGAATGAGCATCAATAAAGAACATTCACTCATAAGATATCAAAGAACAGAAAAGAGAAGTCTGACAACACAACTGAAGGAAGCTTGAAATTTTTCATATAATAAGAATAAGTCTTTCTTACAGTAGCAGCATGTAGAACCCAAAATCGAACCACTTTAACTCTGTTTTACATATGTTTTTATAGGAAACGATACTCTTTATCCTCAAATGGCTTGAGTCAACTTTCTTCTTTCTAAAATTAGAAAGCAGTTACAATCATCATACTAAAAATAGTCAAACTTATCTAATCATAAAGAGTCCTCAAGCATTAGGAGGTTTCGACTCATTTATCCAAAACAAACTTGATTGACAAGTGTTATCTCTCTAAAGAATGAAAAACAAAACAAGAATCTATTTTCTATGAACCAAGAGAAAATATAGCAACCGACTAATGAGTCATCAAAGAGCGTCTTTTTTTATCTCGAGATTATCCTTCTGAAGATTGATGTTGAATTTGTACATCACTCGTAGTTATTAACATCAACCTTAGATAGCTTTCTGAACTTGAATTCTGCCCTTAAATCTGTATGAAACTAATTCTCTGTCATTTGCACACTTGCTGCCTATAATTCTGGAAGGTTGGGATACTCTGCCCTTCAGATCTGGGATAAACTACCACTTGTCTTTCACAAGGTTCCTGAGTAGCCATCAGTTTCATTGACAAGATTTTCTAAATCTGTACCTGACAGAGAAAATGCCTGGCCCTTTAGTTGATGCCTGAGTAGAGCTTGCCTGACATCTGCATCAGGTAATGGAACATATATTCTCTTAACCAATCTCCGAAGAACAACATTATCTAGTTCTTGTGTCCTATTCGTTGCACCCATGATAATCACACGATCATTGGGATTTGACATTACCTTATCAAAATAAATAAGAAACTCTGACTTCAACCTCCTGCTAGCTTCATGCTCAGTAGCTGATCTTGCTGATATTATACTATCTATCTCATCAATGAAAATAACTGATGGCTCCTTTGCAACTCTCTATAGAAAACTACTTTGGGATCATCCTACATTATTATTTGAAGAATCCTGCATATTCTTAGCAACTAGCAGAGCATGAATAATTGGAGCATTCGGTGCTCTGATGTGCCCTTGCTGCATAGGACTCTGTCAAGGAAAAGACTGACTATTTGATACTGACCCTTGGGCCATATTCTGTTTAGTGTGTTGACCAACTAGAATCATACCAGCCAAGAAAAAATCAGAGCTGAAAGAGCTGAAAGAATGGTTCCAAATGCTTGATGGATCATATCAAGGACATGTTCTTTTTCAGGCTTAGTATCTCCTGCTCCTTGAGACGGTTCTGAAACCTTGCAAGTCGGGACTGCAAGCTCACCAGACTAGCTGCTTTGCGTGATAGTACAATACTTAGTTGGGACACATAGTCATCTATGAGACTGCCTAGTTGCTCAACTTCTATTAAAATTTTCATTTCCTCACGCACTAAATCCATTGTATCTTCAATTTCCTTCCTGTGTGCCGCTATTAGAGCCTCCTCCTGAAGTATTGCATGTATATCATTATCATAATCAGTTTGTACCCTTTGTGAAGTTCCATCAAAGTCAGGTGGGGCTTGAAAGTCAGCAATGTCTTGATCATAAATTTGTTCAAACTCAGGAAAATGATCATGGACGTTTCCAGGTCAATAATGTACAGGAAGAGGGAAGTGTTGGATTTGTACTCCAAACCTGTTCCATTCTTCCTTTTTTTTCAACCTTATACCCAATGAGCTGAGAACCGTTCTAAGATATTAGGCTAAACATTGTTGTACATAGAGTTTGGCTTTGATCCAGATGCAGGTGAATCCAATTGAGATAGTGAAGTGAAATCTGAGACTGATGACGATTCATGAATACCTTGTTACATATGACCATCGGAATAGAGGAAACAACGGAGAGATTTAAATCTCCAACCATTCCCAGCTGAAACCCTGTGCTCTCTGTCATGTAAATATCTGTATACTTGCGATGAAGTTTATCAGGAATAACCTTGACCCCTCTGTCTTTATTTTTACTGATTGCATGCTATGAATGAGCACCTATCGTTTAACTCATGGCATCTTTGTATGCAGCCTGATGGTTTCGTTTTATCTCCTTTATTTGCTGAGTAGAATCCCATGTGCATCGGGATATGAAAATAAATGACTCGTGAGGAAATGGCGCTCAGTGTTAGGATTTGAATATCCTATTTGTTGAAAACTTATACACGTCATTTCTGCCACAAATTAACTTTTCCACATCACATGATGGAGTGTTTGGACTGTTCTCTTCTCCATGTCTGCCTTCCTAATTGCATGCTCCTCATAGTCTGCAAAATATAAGCAATCTTGATTAGCACTGAAAATAGATGAAGCAGGGCGGTATATCTTTGCTGTCTCAAATGGTCCATCCTCAAACCCGGAGAGGAACCAATACAATCTAAAACCCTTCCATTTGCATTAGCCACAATGATGCAATAATGATTACTCTCAGGCTCGCTTGATGTGTTGGCACATACGAAGCACGAGTTGTTTTAAAATTTGCTCATGAGAGGCTTTCGGTGTTGTTTTGAAACAAATGAAACTTCAACAGACTTCCAGAGACGATGTGTGATATGGAAACCACAACTCGATTTGATGTTGTCAGGCCGACGATACCTCCTCTGTACCTGCACCACTGAACTCGAACTTGCCACTTTCACTAGCGCATGACCCTATGGAAAACCCCCGTTAGCTGTTGAAAGTCTTCACTTTCCTCAGCACGTGACCTTTTAAGAACTGCTTCTTAGCTACTGAAAGTCGCCACTTTCCACAGTGCACACTCAACTTTTGGAGATACGTTAGCTGTGGAAAGTGAATTATGAAAATTTTGAAAAGAAGACTTTATGGGTCAAATTATTTTCTAAGACAAAAACCAAACCTAAGTTTTGCAGCTAAAAAGACTCAAAAATGAATTGAGGCAACTACCGATAGCCATGCTATCCACCACAAAACTCGACTAAAAGGACGGTTTTAGTGTTTTGTGAAGATTTTAAAATGGGCATAATAGTTTAAGTACTGTAACAACTGATTCACCCCCCCTCTCATTTGTTCAACAATTGGTACTAGAGTAGGTTCCTTTTATCTAAAGGTATATCAAGAATCTTAAACATGCCAAGCCATGAAGGAACTTCAACCAATAAGGCCCCTCTATTCAATGGAACAAGCTTTGCCTTCTGGAAATTTAGGATGAGAACCTACATACTGGCCCTAGGTGCGGATGTCTGGGATGTGGTAGAGATTGGTTATGTAAATCCAGTTGTACTAGCTAATAAGGATGACAAGCTAGAATTCAGCTTCAAAGCTAAGGCAATGAATTCTATTCTGAGTGGTCTTGCAGAAGCAAAATTTGTAAAAGTTATGCAATTAGAAACTGCCAAAGAAACGTGGGACAAACTCATTAGCAGTTATGAAGGTAATGAAAAGGTAAAGGATGCTAAGCTTCAAACCTACAGAGTACAGTTTGAGAAGATAAAGATGAAAGAGGATGAAACTGATGGAAAGTACTTTCTGAGAGTTGAAGAACTAGTAAATGCAATGAAAGCACTTGGTGAAAAAATTGAGGAACCCTCTTTAGTTCAGAATATTTTGAGATCTCTGCCAGATAGGTTCAACCTGAAGGTCTCTGCTATAGAAGAATTTAATGATCTAAAATCCTTGGATTTTGATTAACTTCTAGGAACTTTGACTGCATATGAAATGAGGATATTCAAAGATAAACCCACCTCTAGAGAAGCATCATTTAAAGCATATAAGAATGATGATTATGAGCCTAATGAAATTGAAGAAACATTTGTGAGAAGACTAAAGAAAGGATCAGGCAAGTATCAAGGAAATTTTCCCTTCAAATGTTTTAACTGTGGAAGGATAGGTCACTTTGCATCTAAGTGTCCACACAAGAATAAGGACTAGAACTCTGAAGGTGAAGATAAGTATAAATCCAAGAGATTTGATAAAAAGAAAAGTTTGTGTAAAAAATGATGATTCTTCAGGAGACACAGATAGTGATTCTGATGGTGAAGATAAGGTTAATGACTTTTTTCTTATGGCCAAAGAGGATTATGTTAATCAAAACACGGGAAGTGATGTTCATGATGAAGAAGTTGTGGTTGATATGGAAGGCGAACTAATCAGTTCCTTAAAAGAGATTGATAGACTCAAACTCGAGAAGAGAAAACAAAAACAGTTGTTGATACAGTTTGAAAAGAATGTTAAAATACTTGATGAAGACTTTTCCCTGCTAAAGGTGGAGTTAGAAGAGGCAAAGAAAATAGAGGACATTTTGAAACAACAGTTATCACAGAACAAGTCAAGACGTGAAGCCTTGGAAGAAGAGGTAGAAAAAACCAGAAAAGAGATGGAGAAGTTAAAAGAATTGTATCTCCAAAATCTTCCAAGCATTAAATCCTCAGAAGGATTAACCACCATTTTGAATCAACAAAGGAACCTAAATTTGAAAACTGGTTTGGGTTATGAAGAATGATCAAGTTATAGTCATACAAGCAAGAAATAATCCATCAAGTTTGTCAAGTCTACATTCATTGACAACAACAAATATGGAAAAACAAAGGAAGATAATCAGCCACCAAGGAAGAGTGAAATAAAAAGTACCAGAATTGAATCTGTTGAACAAAGAAGTCGACCTTCTCAAAGAAAAAAACCATTTTCTAGGTACAAAGGTTTTTTCTATGGATATTGTTTTTTCTGTTCTAACTTTTGTCACAAAGTTGTAAAATGTTCTTTAATATTTAGATATGAGAAATCAAAACACTCGAGGAATAGATATATGCCGCAACAAAGAATGAGACAGCCAAGTAGAAAAAAACCATAGACTACAAACCATGTGATGGTTGGGAAAAGGACACGAGTTAAGCATAAAAACCATTATGATCCCTTATTCAATGAACCAGAATGTTACACCTGCCATAATTATAGGCATAAAGCTGTAGACTGTCCGTTACAGAACTATGAATCAGATATGACTCCCTCTGTTGAAAACGTCAAGGTTTGGAAGAAGAAATAAAATGACAAGTGTTGATTAGTGTTGTCATATCAAAGACAAAAGAACCCCTGGTATATTGACAGTGGATGCTCCAAACATATGACAGGAGAGAAAAGTAAGTTTTTGTCTCTAAGTGAAAGAAAATCAGGAAATGTAACTTTTGGGAATGATGCTCCTGGTAAAATCAAGGGTAAAGGGATGGTGAGTTTGAGTAATGGTAAAGGAAAATCCCAAGATGTTCTGCTTGTGGATGGGCTAAAACATAATTTTCTCAGTGTAAGTCAAATGTGTGAAAGAGGATGTGAAGTGGTTTTTCACTTCCAAGGATTGCAAGATAAAGTCTGTAAACTTAGGACAAGTGGTGGCTAAAGGAATAAGGAAAGATAATAATGTATATGTGCTGAAAGAAGATAGAGAAGAGTGTCATCTATGAAAATATGATGAAATCTGGTTATGGCATAGGATACTTGGACATCTAAACTTTGACCACTTAATCAAGCTCAAAAATCTTGAGGCAGTAAAAGATCTTCCAAAAATATCAAAGCCACAAGACTTTGTGTGTAAACCCTGCCAAGTAGGAAATCTAACCAGGACTCAGTTTAAATCCAAGAGCTCTACTTCAACAGAGAAACCACTCCAATTAATTCATATGGATTTATGTGGACCATCAAGACAGGAAGGCACAAGGAAGGAAAACTACTTTATGTTGATCATTGACGATTACTCCAGACTTACTTGGGTTGCTTTTCTCAAAGAAAAAGATGAAGCATTTGAGAAATTTAAAATATTTAAGGCCTTAACTGAGAATCAAACATGTAAGAGGTTAAAGGCAGTAAGGTTAGACAAAAGAGGAGAATTTATGTCAAGTGATTTTAAGGAATTCTGTGATAAAAATGGGATCAAGAGATAATACACAATCCCAAGAACTCCACAGCAAACTGGAGTAGTTGAGACGCAAAACAGAACCATACAGCAAATGGCCAGGTCAATGATGAATGAGAAGAACATTGGCCAAACCTACTAAGTATAAGCAATACACATAGAAATCCATGTTCTTAACAAAGCCCACCTCAGACCACACAGTGACAAGACACCTTATGAACTATGGTATGGAAGACCTACTTCAATCAAACACTTCAAAGTCTTTGGGAGTAAGTGCTACATAAAAAATAATAGTGAGAACCTTGGAAAGTATGATGACAGAGTTGATGAAGGCATATTGTTAGGGTATGCTACAAACAGTAAAGGATACAGATGGTATAATAAGAGGCTGCATAAATTGGTTGACTGTATTAACATAAAAGTTGATGAAGGAATTTCAGTAAGAGAGGTGAACAATACTGAATCAACAACAGAGGATATAGATGAAGTTGAAGTTGAATAGGTCTAAGAATAAGAACAAGAAGAATCTGAGTCAGATGAATATGCAAATACTTAGGCAAACTCAAATTAGATGACAACATCAAATTCTTCCTCCAGAATTACTCAAAAGAATCATTCTGCAAGTCAGATAATTGGTGAAAAAGACAAAGGTGTACAAACCAGGAGAAGGATAATAAAAAACACTAAGAAATCACATATACCCTTCATTTCCATGGTGGAACCCAAGAACTTCAATGAGGCTAGTAAAGACGTAAATTGGTTAAAATCAATGAATGAGGAACTGGACCAGATTGAAAAGAATGACACTTGGGAACTCGTTCCTAGGCCAACAGATAAAAATGTAATAGGGTCAAAATGGGTCTACATAAATAAGATGGATGAGAAAGGAAATATTATAAGAAATAAAGCTATATTGGTCTGCAAAGGATACCCTCAAATAGAAGTACTGGACTTTGATGAAACATTTGCGCCTATAGCAAGATTAGAAGCTATTAGAATGTTTATTGCCTATGATTTTCATAAGAAGTTTAAAGTCTATCAAATGGATGTCAAGTCAGATTTTCTAAATGGGGATCTAAAAGAAGAAGTCTATATGGAACAACCAGAGGGTTTCCAACTATTAGATAACCTTGACTTTGTTTGCAAGATGAAGAAAGTATTATATGGGTTGAAACAAGCTCCTCGTGCCTAGTATCACAGACTGGATACATATCTTCAAGAGAAAGGGTTTAAGAGAGGAACAATTGACAACAATATATATATATATATATATATATATATATATATATATATATCAAAACATAGGGTAATTATTTGCTCATTGTGTTGGTTTATGTAGATGACATCATCTTCGGTAGTAATAATGCTTCACTGGTAAAATGGTTTGCTTATACCATGCAGTCTGAATTTGAAATGTCTATGATAGGGGAACTGTCATTTTTTGTTGGCCTACAATTTACTCAGAAGTCTGAAGGAATATTTCTTTCTCAAGAAAAATATCTAAGAGAAATGTTGAAAAGGTTTCAAATGGAAGATTCTAAACCTATGATCACACCTATGGTCACTGGATGTAAGTTAAGAAAGGATGATGACTCACCTGATGTTGATCAGAGTTCATATAGGTCTATGATAGGCAACCTATTTTACATCACAACATCCCGTCCAGACATAATTCATGTTGTTGGACTAGTAGGAAGGTATCAAGCCGCACCTAAACAGAGTCATTTGTTAGATGTCAAAAGAATATTCAGATACTTGAAAGGAAAAATGGACTATGGCCTATGGTATCCTAGGAATCAAAATTTTCAACTGTCAGTCTATTCATATGTTGATTGGGAAAATTGTGTGGATGAGAGAAAGAGCACCAGTGGAGGTGCATTCTTCCTGGGTGACTCATTAGTAGCATGGATTAGTAAGAAACATGGGTCTATTTCCCTATAAACTACAGAGGCAGAGTACATTGTTGCTGCTATGTGTTGAACTCAGATTTTATGGATGGTCCAAAATCTTGCAGATTTGAAGGTAAATTATACTGATCTGATTCCAATTCACTGTGATAACACCAGTGCCATTAGTGTCTCCAAGTATCCTGTTCTTCATTCCAAGACTAATCATATACCAATCAAATATCATTTTCTTAGAGAGAAGGTTACAAACAGAGTTGTTTAGCTGAAATATATTCCTTCCACAGAATAGATAGTTGATATCTTTAATAAACCATTAGCAATGACACCATTTGAATATCTTCGTCAGAAGTTGGGGGTCATATCTTCTTTTGTCTAATCTATTCACCTTCAAGATGTACTGCAACAACTCAAGGGGAGCATGTTTCTTCTTTGACATTGATTTCAAAGGGGGAGAAAAAGTGTGGTAAGGATGCTACAGTGGTATGGTTGGATGTCCAGGCAAAATAGTGTAGATTTTCAGGTTCTTCAAGGTTGCCATCAATGCCAAAGGGGCATATTGTTTGCATATTTACAGACATAAGGAAGAGTATGCTTGTTTTTCATTGATGGCAAGATCAACACAACGAGAGTATACTTGTTTGCCAATGATAGCAAGATTAGCAACGCAATGATGATTGCATGGCAAGAACAAAAGTGTAAGATCAGGAGGAGGAGCAACAGTGATCGTTTGATCACCCATCCCGAATTCTCGATGGCCATCAGATTTGAATTCAGACAGGAGGAGTGCACAAAAGAGGAGAAAAAATCTCAGACGTTGGATCTGAGCACCGAGGACCAACAACCGTCGGATCCTGTATAACTGCGAAGAGGATACGGATGAGTATTATCCTCTAACTCGTGATACACGAAGTTGCAAAACAATACTAGTCATTGGAGCCAGAGGACACATGGCAATTGATTGGAATTTCACTGACTTACACATTGGAGGAGTCAAAGGACTGTGGTGTGGGAACTCGTGATACGCGAGGTCGCGAAACAATCCTGGTTGTTGGAGCTAGAGGACACGTGGCGAGCCATTGGCATTTAACTGACTTGCACATTGGAGAAGTCAAAGGAATGTGACACAGGAACTCGCGATATGTGAAGTCACGAAATGATCCGAGTTTTCATATCACCAAGAAATCTCGATCGTTGATTTGATATGGAACATTTCAGAGTTTCGCGAGTTGAGATATTCGAGCCAACTCACAGTAGGAAATCACGAAATGTGAAATCATGATTTGATTGCAGTCATCGATCAAAGGGAAAGATATCGATCATTGATCTGATATGGAACATTTCGGAGTTTCACGAGTTGATATATTAGAGGCAACTCACAGTAGGAAATTATGAAATGTGAAATCACAATTTGATCGCAGTCGTCGATCAAAGGGAAAGATCTGGACCGTTGATCTAATATGAAGTATTTTAGAGTTTTGCGTATCATGATTTTGGAAGAAAATCACAGCAGGAGGTTGCGATATGAGAAATTGTGAAGCACCCTCGTGCTTGGCCCCTAGTCACATATAGTGGTCACATCAGTGAGAGAGAAGGGAAGGAGCTAGTGGTGCTAGGATCCATTTTAGAGTTTCGCGAGTTGGGAAGATCGAGGCAACTCGCAGCTGGATATCCTGAAATGCGAAGTCGCGAAGCACCTGTTGGATAGGCGTCTGGTCACAGACGTGATCATGTGGAAGGTAGGGGCTTAGAAAGAAGAGCTAGCACCCACTATGTAGATTTCTAAGAGAGGGAAAAAGGCACCAAAGACATGAGTGTGCAAAGGTTCTCTCAGTAACAGCTAGAGACAGACTGATTGTAACTGCAAAAAATGACTGATTTCATCTACCAGAGAATTCAAAGAATCTTAGGGTGATCGCCAGAGAAGATGAAGAGTCTCTAGGTTACTCCTAGTGGAATGAAGACCCATCATAGAGACCCTTGATATATGGAAAATAATCAAATACTGTAGCTTCCAGAAAATCCAAAGAATCTCAGGAATGACAACTAATGATGAAAAATCTCAGCATAATAGCCATGGATGAAGAACTGACTTAGTGTAACTGCCAAAGGGCATGAAGAGTTAGCTGGATGATCTGGCAGAGGACTTGGCACTTTAAATATACGCAGAACAGAGAAGTGGAGGTTGCTTCTGCAGAAAGTTATTCATGTGGGTAAAAGCAGGTTGTGTACAACCATTGAATCATACAAAAGAAGCTTAGTGCATAGAACATAAATGCATATCTGAGAGAGGAACACAAATTTGAGGTGCGCATGTAGAGACAAATAAAAAGAACATAAATATTATGAAGATGCGAGGAGGAGTACACTGAAGCAGGTAGAGCAGAGCAGTGTATTGGAACAATGATGAGACTGGTAAGCCATTGATGAATATTGTATCATTGTAATAGATTCAAGCAAGCAAAGATTTATATTTCAGGGTGGTTGGGAGGTGCTAGGGAGGACTGTTTTCCTCAGAGTTTCAAGTGGGTTCTTGAACACAGGGAGTTGTAGCTTCCATTTGGTTGCAGCCAGAAAAACCAGGGTGGCAGGGTGGTACAAGGGAGAATTGTTGTTCCCTATTATACAGGTTGGTTTCTGTGTGACTGGAAGTTGGTGCTTCCATCTAGTTGGTTCTAGAACACTAAGGGAGTTGGTGCTTCCTTCTAGTTGGTACTAGAGAAATTAGGGAGTTGGTGCTTCCTTCTAGTAGGTGCTAGAGAAAACAGAGAGTAGGTGCTCTCAGCAAGTTGCAGCTTGCAAAATAGAGGTTGTATCCTAAAGAGGAGTTGGATCTCACAAGAATGATAATTTAAAGAAAATAAAGATTACTTATCATATCAAGAAGAAGAGGTTTTTCCATTTATGGGTTTCCTCAAGAAATATCTGTCTCTGTATATTTCATGTGTGTGATTGATGTTTAATATACTATTGCTTACTTCTATGCATCATTGTAATTGTCATTGAGTGTTCTGTGAAGATTTTAAAATGGGCATAATAGTTTAAGTATAGTAACAATTGATTCACCCCCCCTCTCAGTTGTTCGACACTATCGTACCTAAAGTCTCAAGTATTGTAGACCGATGCTTAGCTTGGCAGTTATTCACCGTTGCATGAATCCTACTGGTCTTTCCCAAATCTCCAATTGTTGTCAGTGTTTCCGATCCGATAGCTCTTGCCTTCTCAATATGAAAATCTCTCTGGTAGTGGGGCTCCCCACATGTACAACATCCATTCTTCGGACTAGGTCTCCTAGTTTCAGAAGAAGAAGTTGTTGTCCTAGGAGTCTACAATCTTGGTCTGTTCTGTGGAACAGATATAAACTGATGTCGCTTCTATGGACAACGTTGTTTTTGTTTTTGTTGTGGTTCTCTGTATGGATTCCTCTATTGAGGATTCTGTCGGTGTGGTGTCGAGAATGCAAGGCCTCTAAGCATATCGTGGTACCCAGAATTATTTCTATCTAGTGTCTGATGATTCAGTTCTCTAAGTGGCACCTGTCCTATCTTCCTGGAAGGAGTCCTAGAATGACCCCCATTGTTCATCTATTCCTCAGTAATGAGGGCCTTTTGAACTACATCATGCAATGTATGAGGCATCAAAATCCTCACTTTTGCATGAATGTTGAAGTTGAGTCTGAACACAAACTTGTTAACTTTTAATTTTTCAATGTTCAGATGTGGAGCATATCTTAGTAGCTCCATATACCTGGCTTCATACTCTGAAACTATACGACTACCCTGTCATAAGGCATTGAACTCAATAAGTTGGTGCTCAATGAATTCATCTGATAAGTACCTCTCTCTTAATCGTTCCTCAAACAATTCCCATGACACGTCCTCAACGACCATGTTCAATTGCGGTAAGAGTGTCTTCCATCAAATAAGTGCACTCCCTTTTAGTGAAATACCACCATGCGACCCTTCATGTTGGAGGTCTAATTGCACAGTGAAAATCACATTGCCATATTCTCCAACCATGCCTCGACGGCTAAGCTGTCCATGGCAACCCAAAACTCAAGAAATTTCACCTTCTCGAGTTCTCTGTGTATACTACTACTAACTACTGGAGGGTGTTATGAACCCTCATTGGGAACAAACTCTTTTTCCTCATCTCAATCAAGGCAGATGATTATCACCTCAGACATCCTCTGAAATAATATTTCATACCTACCACATCTTCCACTGCAACCTTCTCTTTCTCAGTAGTCTTCTCATTTCTCTATGGAGCAGATCCCTCTAGCATGGATGCACTCGGAGGAAGCATACCTCTTCCTCCCTCACCCCGATGTCTACTCCTCCTGCATCCTATGACCATGATACATGTCATGCACAAATTTCAAGTTGTATTAGCGATACATATTTAACTATTAAAATAAAACAATGGAAGGCGTAATGGGTTCAATGTCGTAGAGTTGAACCCACTCTGATACCATATGTAACAACCCTCTAATCACAACACAAAGGTAACAAATATAATGAGGTAGCCCATATATACTTTGTTCTATTTTTTTTAGATAGAACAAGTTACAAAAATATTTCGGTACAACATTTATATAAATAAGTAAAAATAACCTATGAAATCAATTTTTAATGCACTATAAACATAAGGGTTCATTACTGAACTCTAGGACATATATACAATTTACTCATCATTTTATCACTGCAAAAATATTTATTTAAAACCCCGCAAATGAATATAAGCATAAATGGTATCTCTTCATCTAACGTGATTCTGTTTGATTCTATTCCAACCTAAACTTGTATAAAAATTTAATTAGTTATCCACTATCTCTATCATCAACGGAATCTGAAACCAAATTGTGTTTAAATGAAAACAATAAGAGGCAAGGTAATTCTCAGATAATGCACAACTATAATAATTAATATGACTTCCTTATACGTCATTATATATTGACACATTAAAGGTTTAAGGAAATCTCAATAATACCTATACTCAACATGAAACCTAAAGATGATTTGATACCCTTAATTATATTTATGTACTTAAAAGTGTGATAAGGTAAAAATATAAGGTTAAAATAGATTACCCAACTCCTTTAAAGATAATTCTACCACTTTGCCTACTACTTGTCAATGTCATCAATCGAACTGAAAAGATAAAAATCATTATCATGTTGCATTACCTATAATTTTAAGCCAAAACTTACTTCAACTGCAAAAATAATCTACCAAGGATACTTTTGAAGGTAAACTACTGAAAATAAGAATCAAATGAGTTTCATAAGGGAAGGCAATAAAATTTCTCTACAACCACCGACTCAGACTAGGGGAAAAATAATTATCAGTAACATGCACTCAAATTCTCATTTTTAATCTCCCAACAACTTTGTATGTTCGTAGTCATGTATAGAATAAAGTCATGATCGTAACGAAGTTTGATTGTTAAGGAATTTCCATCCAATAGCTTAGACTAAAACTTTCCCAATTAGGTCTGAAGATTGTTTCATAAAATCGACGATAAAAATTGGAAATCCTAAACATAGGATAAAGTTATATAATCAAGATGTCAAAAAACTCAAGGTATCTCTTCCATTTACAACATTTCATGTAGTAATTAGACCGTAACACTTTTTTGAGCGTTCAACACACCCTAAAAGCCTTATGAAATTTTATCACTTTTTGGGTACCACTTGTCTTCTTTTACTGTCTAAATTGAGTTCACATTGGGGGGATGGTTTATTTTGTTTTGTTTTCATGAATCTTATCAATCAAGTCAGGGTGTTTGAACTTGTTACATGAAACCTTGTGTTTAAAAGAACTTGACATCCTAACTAAGGATCTACAACTAACATTGCACCTAACGCGCTTGTGTTCAGTGTCAGAAAAATTCAAGCAGGTAAAGTGGCCACACAGTTACAATAGTCATTGATCATTGATGCATCATTGGTTTAGATAGAAGGAGGAGTTGGTTTGTGTAAGTTATCCGCCACAAAAATTCAAGAGATAGTCGATCCCCATTGGTGTCAGCAAAATACGGAAGGATAGGCATTGACAAAAGCTGTAAATAAATCACCGATAGCTGATGACTGATGTGCCTTATCGAGGTTGGGGAAATCTAGAAGGGTTAAAACAATCATTTTTTTCTGAGATAAGCATATCGTCAATTGCCGATCCCTGATACACTTTCGACATCGAGACTTTTTCGAGAGAGTTGATTTGGGAACACTTGGTAGGTTTATCGTCGATCATCGACCCTTGATACTTTTGCAAGATAGGATTGGGTTTTAGATCATGTAGATTAAATAAAGTCCCGATTCCAATTAACACAAGTAAATGAAGATGCCAATATCGAGTGCCACGTGTCTTTATCACACAAAGGTGTCGTACAGCCTAGTTTCGTCTCGAGTAATATTAAGGTTTCCTATGTCCTAGTCACACCTCCAGGTCATCCTGGACACATTAGCTCTGTATTGAAAGATCATTTGGCATCAAAGATTTTGCAAGAGGATATCAGCGAAAATTGTTCAAAGCAGAACCTCGACCCCTGACTCACCAACTGGACTAGCAAAACGATGGGATGTTTTTGATATAAGATACAATTAGATTCTAACATTTAATATACCAGTTAATGCTTCATCCCTCATTTGTTTCTACCTCGTGTGTCGATTGAACAACAAAAATTTGAAATCACTGATAGGCCATGTTACGACCCATGCCCACATCGTCAACCCATGATCCAATTTGATTGTAAACATCTTTGGAGATCTGGCGAAAGATTTAATAGAACTACACTCATAACCTGAATTGAATGGCTGATGCAACAAGGTAAGTTCATCCTGTTTAAAATCTCTAGAATGGATTTGATCAATTTCATTCTACACACAAGTTTGAATTCCAAAGCATCCAAAGAAGCAAAGAAAGCATCTTGAGACTGTGTTGATATTCATATTATCAAAAATAGGTTAAACAAGATGTAGAGGTAAAATTCCACCGAGAAATCCAACCACCAGACGCTCGCTGAGAGAACCAAAGCTAAAGGAAGCTTAAACAAGTGTAGGTTCTTCTTCTGGTACTACGAGGCAGTTGGAGTACAATCCCAGGGCAGAGTCGATCATAAAAACCTCAACAAATAAGGCCTTTTTCCAACCTCTGACCTTCGGTGATACAGAAGCAAGCACCAGATCCAAAGTAATGCTCCCACAATGGGGGGACCTTTTCAAAAAAATCAGTTGGGATGAGTACCTAGAGTATATCCCACACAACAACCCAGATCTAAGGGCACTCAATGAATAGGTGTTCCCAAACATCTGACGGTCATATTTTCACATGGTAGCTAGAAGAACCCTGGTTTTCCCTTTCATAGAAGTTTTTAAGTGGATAATAGACCACACAGATGCACATAAGTGTTTGATCGATGATGAGAATGGCGGGAGTGTCAGATTTTTCCTCCCGCCAGAAGTTCAGAAGTACTACAAACTCAAAGACCCATAAGAGAGGATAAACAAAGAATTTGTGGTGAAGTTATACGAATTCCATGACACCAGGCTGTTGATGGCCTCATGGTGGAAGGAGTACAAAAATTTTACAAACCAGAGGAGTGGCTGGTATGGAACAGTCAACCTGTGGGAGCCATACATCTACTTTATGGATCTCATCTACAGACTGTATGGAGAGAATGACTACTCCAAGTTTTCAGAAGCTTGGAGTACAGAGTGGTGATCTCCGAAAGCATCTTCAACTGGGGAGAGATAATTTCTAAACAATTGACCATCTGTGTATAACAAACTCAAATGCCAAAAGAAGGGGAATCACCTTCTTTCCACATGGCCTTGTACATACTTGATGTGATTTGTGCAAGAAATGTCTTTTCCGACATGAATTTAAGCTGGCATTTTGTAGAGCTCCCTGCTCATGTTTATTTCAACATACTTTGGGAGAACAGGTACAAAAAATCCTATGCACTCATCTGCAATGAATTCATCGCTCGTATTCATTTTAATATATTTAAAAATGAATGCTAAATATTATCCGCAACAGCTAAGAAAATGATAGAGAAGGTAGGCCACTGGTATTTGGATGAATGCTCAACCTATATCAGGGTGTTCGAGGCCACCGGGGCACCACATCTACTCCCCGCTCACGTCCCAGATAGGCTCATTGTAGGAGAAATCTGCTATCAGACCATCCTGTAGGGCTATAACACCACACTAGTCAAAGACAAGAAGCGAGCTTTCATACCTGATGGTTTCCATGTGGGGTTTTATCTGGTAAAGGAAACTGCTCAAGTCGAAAAAGAAGGGCTGAGACAAATTGAATTCAGGTTCCTGACAAGTCGATTGTGCAAGAACGAACCTAAAGGCTTGGTCCTTCAACATGCTTAACAAGTACGATTCTGTTGGCCATATGCACATGATAAATTCGAGGATGAAATTTTCACAGAGTGCACTCGGGACTAGGAAGAGGTAGTACAAAGGATGGCCAACCCAAATATGACCAATTTCAAGGCCATGAGAATGGATGAACAGGTGGAGACAATAGAGCAGTCAACTTAAGAGGCCCTTAGAGTCCACAAAGAGATCAGAGCAGAAAAGACTACAGAGGCACAAAGAAGAGGGTTTCTCTTGCTAGAAGGGGTGTAGAGAATCATTGACCAGTTATAGAATGATCCTAACCTCGTAGAGATGTCAAGGATCCTCGTTAATGAACCAATTGCAAGTAGAGGAGAGCCAAGTGTCTTAGAGCCAATGCAACTTGAAGAAATCATCGGGCCCAAAAACCCTAAAGTTCCATCACCGCAGATCGGATCACCAGAACAAATTTCAACCCATTTTAAGGTATCAAGGAAATTGGGTAGTACAAGTGTACCTAACCCCTTGTTCAACTTGATAACCATATACATTGATGAGGAGAGTTTGGAGGTGTCCTTGGTGACTCCAGTGCAGATTATAGAGGAAAGGGAACCTAAGAGAGAATCTACCCTAGGTCCTGATGCTCCAATTCAAAGCCTTTCGTAGAGTGACAATGAGGTCGAAAGTGCCTTAGAAACTGAGCTAATCGGCTTACCAGGAACCCCAATGGACAAATCAAGAGATGAGCTGGGATCAGGAGGTCATAAAAAGGAAGCTACATAGTAATAAATCGACACATCGATAGCTGATTACCAAGTAAGTACCAGACATATCCCTGAATATTCAATTTCAGTCGGTACCTCACCAACTGATGAGAAAAAAATGAAGTTCGAGCCGTCAAGACATATGGGAGAAGTTTAGGAACCCATCCTAGAATAGGTACACACACTCGGGAGCCTAGGAAATATTCTAACTTGGGGAGAACAACAAATCCCCAAACTGGTTGATGATGTTGTCGATATACAAGCGATCGCCTATGACCAAAAGAGAAAAGCCATCATGAAGAGAACCACTAAGAAGAGGAGGCTTAAATTGGATAGTTTGATTCTCATCACCAGAGAGGAGAATTTGCTCAGCATTGAACACACCAAGATGTCTGATCTTATCGGCACAGAGATGGCTATCACAGATTCCACATTGGATAGAAAAAGAATGGATGAGAAGGAGTTGGTCGTTTCACTTAAGGAGTTAGAGCATCTGCACCATTTGGAAAAATACTATCAGGACTCCACACAGACCATAGTGTTTTTGAGAAGTGAGTTTCAAGATGCCTATGACAAATTTACGAATGAAAGACACTTTTTCACTACATGTATAGTTGATTTCCAAGAAGAAACCCTTATGTCACTAGCGACCTTAAAGGATGTGGAAAGGTGGTATGAGAAGGCTCACCAAGCAGTAGAAAGGATCAATTACATCAGTGTGGTTCAAAAGGGCCAAGACGTCGAAGAACATGACATTCGGGTGTTGAGGGACACCAACATAGATCGGATCAGGAAAGCAATCGAATAATGGGTGAAAATGGCCCAGGAACCTCAATGGAAGATTCTGGAGAAATGGGTCGATTGCAAAATGAGCTGGGTAAATATTAATCAAGCGATGAAATACATTGACCTCCCATAATTTGGCTTACCCAAGGACTTTGTAAACCTGCATGACATAGTCAAGAAACATGAAAAACAAGAATCGACATGGAAAATAGAGATAGAAAAGGTGGTGACCATGGCACCAAGTCAAGTACAACAGTTCATGGAGCGTTAGATCAAGGTTCAAGTAGTTTTGAAGTGGTTAAGTGTCAAAATAGTCAAGTACCGAGCACAAGCAGTAGAAGTGAAAGAAATCCTTTCAACCCCGATGGACCAACACAGGTTCCCATATGCCAACACATGTGAGGAACTCTTCGTCAAATGGTGATCAGAGTATGAGAAGAGTCATCCACTTCAGTAAAACTATTTGATGATCCTTAGAAGACATAGAGATGAAAGCGCCATGTGGTGATATTTTGTTTTACTTAGCTTGCACTCGTAGTATCTATTTTTAGTTAATGATTCATTATAAATAAGAGGATAGACCTTTTAGTAAAGGTCGATGGTTTTTGCAAAGACCCTCATTTTGGAATTGTAAAGAACTATTTATGAACTACCTTAATTGAGAAGTCATGTTTAGGACCGGAGACAAACTTCTGTTTTTCATCAAAGGCATTGTGTGATTGGATTTGAGGAGGAATTACTTCCGACTTTATTTCATGAACAGATGTTGTAATGAGTAAGAGTTTTTGAATCTATTGATAAGTTAGTTGTTTCAATATTTTTTGTATTTCTTGTCTCTAATGATGAAAACAAATCGTTGTGTTAATGTGTGATTAATGTTAGAGCTAAGGAAACTATTTTTCTTGCCATCATTTTATTGCATGTATGTTTTCTTTTAATAATTGTATCTCAATCAATAATTGAAATACCAACAAGTTAATGTATTAGTAATAGGCTTGTCACAGGTGTGAATATGTTAAGCCCTAAATAGTGGCTCATTACCCCTTAATTGGGGCATATTATATTAGTAATGTTATTTTATTTATGTCGTCTTTAGGCCATTAGTTTTAATTATATATCCTAGTCTCCTATATATACCAAGGAGACATTTTCATTTTGAATCATCTTGTAATTGTACATTTATGTGGGCATAAGGAGGTTGCCCCCTAGAAGAGGCTTATTATTTGAATTTATCTCTTTTTCAAGGCATTGATTACTTATTCTGATGTTTTTCTATGCTATATTGATATTTGGTTCTTAACATATGGTATCAGAGTTCAAGGTCTTGGGGTTTCACTGCTACATCTGAGACACCTTGGAATTTTCGCTTTAACTTTTTTTCTACAATGTTTCAAAAGGAACAACTTGGAGGGTATTTAGTAGATGGATCAATTTATGTTGGGTTAAAATTTAATCTCTCGAGGCCTTATACTTTTGGAGATACAGGCTGTGCAATATAGGGTTTTGGAATCATCCTGAATTGATTCATTGCGGAATTTTCACTATAAATTTTTTTCTGTAATGTTTCAGACCCTGAACTCCAGAGGATATTCACAGAAATTAGTAAGGTATCTATGGTAAAAAGTTCAGATTATGGGTCATCTTACATTTGCAGATACACCCTGTGGAAGATAGGGTATCTGACTAGTCCTATTGACTAGTCTCAAGAAGGTGTTCTAGGTGAAACAATCATAACTTCTTCCTAGAGTATCTGAATTGAGTGATACTAGTTTGATTGGATAGTGGACAGTCTGTAGTATTTCTAGTACGAGTTTCATAATTTATATCAATTATTTTTTGTGGGGCATGTTATACAAGTGAGATCTCCTGAAAAGGAAAAAAATCAACAAGTTGTGGGGAAGCTACTGTAAATTCCAGTTGGCACATCCAATTTTGATCAGACCTGTGGCATTACAGAGAAGAAATATCAAAGAACTACAAAAAATAAAGTTTCATACCCAAAAGGGCCAAAACTTTGGAGATACAGTAGAATAAATATTGTCTAGCATAACCACCTCAAAATCAAGGTTCAAAAGTGATACTTGGCCAACATGCCACCCAAAAAGGGAAATTCTACACCAAATAAGCCTTCAGACAATCCTACTTGGAATCTTGATGAAGGTGAAGAAATGTGTAGGGACATAAATGATTTAAAAAAGAAGATAGTGACAAAAGATGAACTACAAGAGATGGAAGCTAAGTTGGAGGCAAAGATGGATGGTTTCATGGAAGGATTGAAAAATTTCGTAATAGAGAGGACACCTTAAAGTAAAAATGTATCCCATGAAATTCATGATGAGGACACAAGGAAGGTGAATTAAGAATGGAGAAACTCTAACTTTGGGTTGAAGACCAACCACGTTCCTAAGATCGATATGAGGAAGTTTGATGGCAAGGACCCTATCACATGGATACTTCAGATGGAGCAATTATTTGATCTACATAATGTGCTACATACACAAAAGGTACGAATTTATTCTTTATATTTAGAACCCAATCAATTTGTATGGTATAGATGGTGTTCTCACAAATCACTCGTCACTTGGACAATTTTCATGGAAGAAATGATAGCACATTATGAGGATACAAGGAGCAATACCTTCTTTAGCGATAAATCTCAAGAAAAAGGGTTCAGTTACAGATCACATTGAGAACTTCCAAAGATTGAATATAAAGGTAACATATATTCCATATGAGCGCTTGATTGATGTTTTCATAGGAACTTTAAGAGATAGTGAGCATAGTTGTGAAATAACACCTTGATTCCCCTTTTTCAATAATGTTTTCATTCCATTAGAGATTATAACCTTACCGGGTTTCCCTGTGATACCTCTTAACTCAATTTCTTTTCCTTCTAATGAAAATTTCATGAAAATTTCTTGAAAATTAAAATCCATCTATTCCTCTAGATCTCCAAGGGATCATTGATAAGCATTCCAAAGTATTTGAAGATATTCCCAAAGGTCTTCCACCCACTCGAAATCATGATCATGATATTCACCTAATTCCTAGGAGTGTTCCTCCTAACATCAGGCCATACAAATACCCTTATGCCCAAAAGAGTGAAATTGAGCTCATGGTTGAAGAAATGTTAGAGGCTGGCATTATTAGACCTAGCCAAATTTCTTACTCTGCATCGGTGGTAATGGTATTCAACAAAGATGGTTCATGGCGAATGTGTCCATATTATAGAGAGCTCAACAAGATCACTATTAAAGATAAGTTTCCCATTCCCGACATTGATGAATTGTTAGATGAACTACATGGAGAAATATATTTCACAAAGTTGGATCTTCATTCAGGGTATCATCAAATTAGAATGAAGGAAGAAGATATCCCAAAAACAACATTCCGAACTCATGAAGGCCATTATGAATTTTTGGTCATGCCTTTTGGC
>JZKD02S2183782.1:912904-935189 GCA_000966675.3 Picea glauca
TGACAAGTGTAACTTTCTTCATGAAAATGATCTTAAAGAAGAGCTAGATCTTCTATCACCATGTCATTATCATGTCATCATCTTGATAACCAAAAATGAGGATAACAAAGGGGGCCAAGTCTCATTAGTTAAGAAGGAATCTCAACCTCCACCTAGGAGAGGACTCTTGTTGACTAGAGCCCCAGGGAAACAAATAGATCAAGGTCCTGAAAAGGGAAGTGGAGACATATAATACATACAATGGATGATAAAGAAATGGTTGAATGAAATTGTAGACATGAAAAGAAGTGAAGGGGAAGGAAACCAAGAACAAAGACCTTATAAGCCCTTTTTTAAGAGAAACCCACCGTTCAAAGCAATTGAACCTCCCCCATCGAACTTAAACATCGACCTGGGAAATGTAGCATCCAACTCTTTCTGTACCTATCATCAAGAGAAACATTCTAAAAGAGATTGTCCATAATGGGTGCATGCCATGAATTTGATGGCCAATCAATTCCTAGACGAAGTTTCCCTTAACGAACAATCAAGTGGCTCAGTGGTGAATATTTTCGATCAAGAGGAAGTTGACCCGTCGGAAGAAACAACCATGTTGTTGTGGGATCTTGAATTACCAATGCTTTCTGATGATATATTTGAGGTTCAAGAACCACCCACTGATATTTTGGCTATGCAAATGCAAAGTAGGGGTTAGCCGATCTCAAATGACTTTACCATTGTCCAAAATTCGAGAGGAAAACAAACAGTCGATCACCCAAAAGCACCTTTTGTCTCCCAAAGAAATCCTATAAAAATACATACACGAGAATCACCCAAGCTAGACTACAACATAGTAGAAGATTTAAAAATATTGAAGGCAAATGTATCGATCATGGACATGTGTAGAATTCCCCACCAAAAGTACTTTCTGTTACAAGCCTTAAAGTCAACAGAAACCCCTACAAGAAGCATTGACCAAGGAGAAACCCTAGATCCCATAGACCTACGGAATAAACCGAATGTGAATCCTTTCTTTGTAGATAATAAAGGAAATCCTTTTGTCCCACCGTTCCTCTTAACGTTTGAAGTCTTCAACATAAACCTCCATAATTTTTTAGTTGACTCAGGGACATCCTCTAATTTCATGCCATTATTTATCTGCAAGAAATTAAACGAAGTCCCTCTCAAAAGTGATAAACATGTTATACAACTAGACATAACTCAAGTGAAATTTATTGGAGAACTCAAGGATTTCATGATCAGAATGGCTACACACCCGAAATTTGTTCAAGTAATTGACATCATTGTAATAGATATACCAGAAGCTTATGGAGTGCTACATAGTCGAGATTGGTCCGAGAAGTTGAATGGATATTTTAGAATGGATTGGGATCACCTCTGGCTTCCATTAAAGGTACACGCAAACATGATTAGTATCGATAGGGAAAGGTATCTCAAACATACTGTCACCGATTTAGAATCCCTCAACGAACCCTCATCGACAGATTTCCCCGTGCTAAGAAACTACTCCTACGATTCCGATTTCATTAATTTCTCCCCTCTCTCATATGATGTACCTCTTACTCAAAAATTCGAAATGGATTTTCAAGTAAATCTACCAGTAGCGTCGGAAGAAACCCTCTTCTATCAAGAACCTCTACTAGAACCCACATACAAAATAGGCAGAGAGGAGGAAGTTAGTATGCAAGGAGAAGATGATGATTTTTGCTCACAATTTTGGACCTTGTACTTTGATGGGTCTAAATCACAAGAAGGGTCGGGAGTGGGATGTATCCTCACTAATCCGAAGGGGAAACATAATTTCCTGTCCTGTAGACTAGAATTTGAATGCACTAATAATACATTCGAGTATGAAACTTTAGTGCAAGGACTAAAAAAATCCATAGAATTAAACGTTAAAGAACTAAAAATTTTCAGGGACTCTGAAATTATCGTCAGACAAGTAAAGAATACTATACATTGCAACTCTCCCCACCTGAGAAATTACCAACAGGAAGTGCACAGGCTAATAGAAAATTTTGAGGCCTTCAATATAACAATGATTCCAGGGACAAAGAATACTCTTGTTGATTCCCTAGCTACTGCTGCCTCGAGGCTATCCCCTTTAGAAGACTATGAAGCCTCCCAGTTCACTGTGGAACTTATCTACAAACCATTAGTGCCCAAAAATATTTCTAATTGGAAGGTCTTTGAAGGAGATGAACACATCATAAAATTCCTAACCAATCAGGAAAATTTTAAAGACATGTCTATCGACGATAAAGTTTTCCAAGAGAAACTAGTAGAAACCAACCCCATGAACAAAGAGGTGAAACATATCACTCTAGTAACAAACCAAAGTCTCACACGATACCGAAAGGGGTAGCCAATTTGGAGAACCTATTTGACTTAAGGGAAATATTGAAAGGGTCAACAAACACAAAGACAAAAATCTTGTGTCCCATGTACGAGACTATAAATCTAGGAACCCTGAAAAACCCTAAGAATATAAACCTAAGTAAGATAGTGTCTAAAGAAGAAAGGAAAGACTATCTCAAATTTTTCATGGAATATCAAGATGTTTTTTCATGGTCCTACCATGATCTGAAAACATATGACACTCGCATTATCCAACACACAATCCCATTAAAATCTAGAGTAAAACCCTTCCAATAGAATATTCGGAAGTAATACCCATCTCTAGAACCCCTCATGTGGCAAGAGTTAAAGAAATAACTAGATGATAAAATTATATTTCAAGTTATACACTCTACCTGGGTAGAAAATTTAGTTCCTGTTAGGAAAAAGTCTGGGGAAAACCACCTGTGTGTGGATTTCAGAAACCTCAACAAAGCATCAGAAAAGGACAACTACCTAGTCCCACCGATAGAACAGCTCTTGCAGACCGTGTTTGGTTATGATATTTTCTCCCTGCTAGACAGTTTTTTAGGTTAAAACGAGGTTCTATTTTCAAAGGAAGACCGATTGAAAACTACCTTCTGAACCAAGTGGGGAACCTTTGCTTATAAATGCATGCCCTTTGGGTTAATTAATGCAGGGGAAACCTTCCAGAGGGCCATGGACATAGATTTTCGGGGATTGATCAACAAGTTTGTAGTAGTATATTTAGACAACGTGAATGTGTATTCAAAGAGTAGAGAGGATCACATTCAACATCTAACCCAGATTTTCGAAAGGTGAAGAAAATACAGTATATCTTTAAACCCTAAGAAAACTATCTTTAGTGTCGAGGAAGGGAAATTAGTAGGTCATATTATATATCAAGCAGGAATTCACATAGACTCAGAATGAATTAAGGAAATAACTCAGCTTCCCTTACCCCACAAAAAAAGGCTATGCAATCCTTCTTTGGGAAAATCAATTTTTTGAGGAAGTTCACCCCCGACTTCGCTGAAACTATCAAACCATTACAAAAAATGATCCGCAAGGATGTTGAATTTAAGTGGGATGACGAACGAAAAAGTGTTTTCAACAATATTAAGGCTGCAATATCTAAAGCTTCGGTGTTGTGAATTCCTGACTTTAGAAAATATTTTTTCCTCTATACTTATGCCTTCGACCAATATTTAGCTACATTATTGACTCATAAGGATAATGAGAACAATGTGGCCCTGGTCTCATTTATGAGCACTAATCAGCAAGGGGTCGAACTTAATTACCCTGCTATAGAAAAACATGCTTATGTGGTATACAAAGCAATAAAACATTTCATATCTTACATCCTAAAAAATCACACCAAAGTCATTGTGCCTCATCCTATAGTCCGATCCATTTTCACTCAATAGGATATGGGAGAAACAAGATGAAATTGGATGGCATTTTTCCAAGAATTTGATCTATATATAAAACCTGCCAAACTGGTTAAGGGACGGGGATTGTGTAAACTTGTTGTTGAAGCCCAAGACCAAGTAAATGAAGAATATGGGTGGGAGAATGAGTTGGAATTATATCATAGTGAAGCTTTATATGTTCCCCCAGGGTAGGAGTCTTGGTATGGAAAACTAACTTATCTCCTACATCATGGGACTTGCCCAGAAAACCTAAAAACTAAGGAAATGAGAGCTCTTGGACTAAAATCAACACAATATTGCCTCATAAACTCGGTTCTCTTTCGCATGAATTATGATGGGGTACTTTTGAGATGTCTTGAATGTGAAGACATATACAAGGTTCTGAAGGAGCTCCATGATAGTCTTGCAGGTGGAAACTTTGCATGGAATACCACCACTCATAAGATACTGAGAGTTGACTATTATTGGCCTACTCTGTTTAGGGACTCTCATACGTACACTAGAAACTATAAAACTTGTCAAATAAGCACGGGGAGGGAAAAGAGAGAAGTTGTACCACTCCAACTAGTGGCCATATCCAGACCATTCAAGCAATGGGGGTTAGAAATCACAGGGTAAATTACGTCGAGTTCTTAAAAAAAACATAGATACATACTGACTGCTATAGACTATTTCACGAAATGGGCAGAGGCCATCCCTCTGACTCACGTAAACGAAAAGGTGGTAATCCAATTCATAGAACAATAGCTAATCACAAGGTTCGGTATGCCTTCTGTTCTTTTTTTTGACAATTCCACTTACTTTTCTTCCACCCTATTAACAAAGTTTTCTCTAGAAAAATGAATCATAATCATATATTCTACAAACTACTATCCACAGGGGAGTGGAGTGGCAGAATCAACCAATAAGAACCTAGTGAGGATATTGAAGAAAACAATTGCAAATAATCATAGGAATTGGCATAGTTCACTTCATAATTCCTTATGGGTGGATAGAGTAACACCCAATGAATCTATAGGGAACTCCCCATAGTTTCTGGTATATGGACAAGAAGCCATTCTCCTAAACGGGCTATATCTTCCATCTCTTTAGCTTGCTCAGGGATCTAGGGGACAACCCTCATCAGTTATTCAACAAAGAATTGATACCCTCCTCATGTTGGAGGAGGAAATGGAGAAAGAAAAATCAAAGTTTGTCTCTCATTAGAAGATAGTTAAAAGGTGGTTTGACAAGCATAAGGCCAGAGAGAAGAATTTTGAAGTAGGAGACTTAGTCCTGAAATGGGATAGAGAAAATGAACCGAAGGGAAAACATTCAAAGTTTTAGAATCTATGGCTTGTACCTTTCCAGGTAGTCGAGAAACTTGGGGCAGGCACGTATCGGTTGAAAAATTTGAGGGGGGAACTCGACGCCCTCCCAATGAATGGCCAAGCCCTAAAACAATATTTCTATTAAAAAAAATGTCTGTGCTTTCCTGTTATTTTATTTTGTAGGTGTTAGGTAAGTTGATTGCAAAGTCCTTTATTTATGTTTTTATTTTGTGTGGTATTTTTGTACTTTAAAGTTGTGTTCTGCAAGGCATTGGTCAACCTTAATCAATACGATGTAGCAAACTCTGTTCCTAACTCATGCTTACATGTAACACAAGAAACGTTGGGAGAAATGCATTTTTCTTAAAAGAGATTTGTATCTGACCTTTCAGAATAAATGACTTTGTCAAGTGATTAAGTGTTTGTCTGGTGGTCTGGTAAAACCTAAAAGGAAATATGGTAAGTTGGAAAGGACCACATGTACCTCAAGATAGAGATAGAAAAAATTCACCTTAACCATCTCATCTCGCAAATAAAATATGTCCTCCTCTCCCACTCGCTTAGGGAATCTCTGCAAAAAAATAAATCAATTATATCAAATGAGCATGAAGTAGGAGAGGGTATGCAGATAACTCCCCCAGGGATATGGACACTTTCTGGTAGTGGAGAAAGGTCTGTGACATCGGGGTGACTCTGTCAAGGCTATGAGTGCTCACTTGCAGTGGATCGACACCGCAACAAATGAATGATGATAACTAAAAGGCCCAGTGCCAGTGAATACTTTACTTAGCTCTTGTCAAAAAGGGGCATGGGTCATGGTCAAAGAGAATGAAGGTGGAATAAATGTTGAAACCCCACAGGAGGGCCCAGATTCATGAACCAAGGGAATTTTAAACATAGGGATATAAGAGACTCTGATAAAATCAAAACCAGATTAGGTTCTTTACTAGCTTCTGCATCAACTAAGCCCGGGGAAGGAACAAAGATTATGCTTTCGCCTAGTAAATCGCCATTTTTTGAGCGCTTAACACACCCTAAAATCCTTATGAAATTTTATCACTTTTTGGGTACCACTTGTTTTATTTTACTGTCTAAATTGAGTTCACATGGGGGGGATGGTTTATTTTGTTTTGTTTTCATGACTCTTATCAATCAATTCAGGGTGTTTGAACTTGTTACATGAAAACTTGTGTCTAAAATAAATTGACATCCTAAATAAGAATCTACATATAACATTGCACCTAATGCACTTGTGTTCGGCGTCGGAAAAATTAAAGTAGGTAAAGTGGCCACACAGTTACAATAGTCATCGATCGTCGATGCATCATCAGTTTTGGTAGAAGGCAGAGTTGGTTTGCATAATTTATTCGCCATGAAAAATTCAAGAGATAGTCTATCCCCATCGACGTTGGCAAAATATGGGAAGGATAGACATTGACAAAATCCGTAAAGAAATCACCGATAGCCGATGACCGATGTGCTTTATCAGGGTTGAGGAAATCTAGAAGGGTTAAAACAATCATTTTTGTCTACGATAAACATATCGCTGAGCCCCAATACACTTTTGGCATCGAGACTTTTTTGAGAGAGTTGATTCAGGATCACTTGGGTAGGTTTATCGTCGATCACCAGCCCTTGATACTTTTCATCGTCGGAAATATAGGATCGGTTTTTAGAGCATGTAGCTTAAATAAAGTCTTGATTCTTATTAACACGAGTAAATGAAGATGATGGTCTCGAGTGACACATGTCTTTATCACTCAAATGTGTCGTACGACCTAGTTTTGTCTCGAGTCATCTTAAGGTTTCCTATGTCCTAGTCATACCTCTAGGTCAACCTGGCCACATTAGCTTTGTACGAAAATATCATTCAGCATCGGAGATTTTTCAAGAGAATATCAATGAAACTTGCTCAAGGCAGAACCCCAACCCCCGAATCACCAGCTGGACTAGTCAAACGATGGGATGTTTTCGGCATAAGATACGATCGGATTCTAACATTTAACAGACCAGTTAATGCTTCATCCTGCATTTGTTGCTACCTCGTGTGCCAATTGAACAACAATAATTTGAAATCACCGATAGGCCACGTTACGACCTACGCCCACATCGTCAACCCACGATCCAATTTAATTTTAAACTTTTTTGGAGATCAGGCGATAGATTTAATAGAAATACACTCATAACTCGAATTGAATGGATGATACGACAAGGTAAGTTCATCCTATTTAAAATCTCTAGAACGTCTTTGAGAAATTTTATTTTGTGCACAAGTTTGAATTCTAGAGCATCTGAAGAAGAAAATCAAGCATATCGATACTATGTTGATCTTCATATTATCAAAACTAGGTCAAAAAAGTTGTAGAGGTAAAATGTCATCAAGAAATCCAACCACCATACGCTCGCCAAGAGCACCCAAGATAAAGGAAGCTGAAACATGTGAAGGTTCTTCTCCTGGTATTGCGAGGCAGTTGGAGTACACTCCCAAGGCAAAGATGATCATAAAAACCTCGACAAAGAAGGCCTTTGTCCAACCTCTGACCTTTGGTGATATAGAAGCAAGCATCAGATCTAAATTAATGCTCCCACAATGGGGGGTCCTTTTCAACAAAATCAGTCAGGAGGACTACCCAGAGTATATCCCACACAACGACCTGGATGTAAGGGTGCTTGATGACCAGGTGTTCCCAAACATCCAACGGTCATATTTGCACATGGTAGCCATCAGAACCCTGGATTTCCCTTGCATATAATTTTTGAAGTGGCTAATCAACCAAACATATGCGTAGAAGTGTTTGATCAATGATGATAATGGTGGGTGTGTCAAAGTTTTCCTCCCGATAGAAGTCAAAAAGTACTACAAACTCAGAGACCCAGATGAGCGGCTAAACATAGACTTCATGGTGAAGTTCTACGAATTCCATGACACCAGGCATTTGATGGCCTCATGGTGGAAAGAGGACAAAAAATTTTACAAACTTGAGCAGTGGTTGGTATGGAACAGTGAACCTGAGGGAGCCATACATGTACTTTATGGATCTCATATTTCGACTGTATGGAGAGAAGGACTGCTCCAAGTTTTTAGAAGCATGGATTCCCTTGGCGTACACAATGGAAATCTCTAGAAGCAGCTTCAACTGGGGAGCGATAATTTCCAAACAATTGAGCATCTGCGTACAACAGGTTCAGACACCGAAATAAGGGGAAGCACCTGCTTTACACATGGCCTCGTACCTGCACAATGTGATATGTGCAAGAAATGTCTTCGCCAACATGAATTTAAGCTAGCATGTTGCAGAGCTCCCTGATCATGTTTATTTCAGCATACTTTTGGAGAATAGGTAAAAAAAATCCTACTCACTCATCTGAGATGAATTCATCACTCATATTCATTATATTATATTTAAAAAGGAATGCCCAATATTATCCGCAACAACCAAGAAAATGATAGCGAAGGTAGGCCACTGGTATTTGGATGAACGCTCAACCTATATCAGGGTGTTCGGGTCCACCGAAGCACCGCATCTACTCCCCACTCACATCCCAAACCGACTCATTATAGGATAAATCTGCTATCAAACCATCCTGCAGGGCTATAACGCCACACTAGTCAAGGAAAAGAAGCGGGATTTCACACCCTACGGTTTCCATGTGTGGTTTTATCTAGTAAAGGACATTAATCAAGCCAAACAAGAAGGGCTAATCCAACTTGAATTCAGGTTCTCGACAGGTCGATTCTGCAAGCACGACCCTAAAGGCCTAGTCCTCCAACATGCTTCACAAGTATCATCCTATTGGCCATATGCGCATGATAAATTCGAGGATGAAAATTTCACAGAGTGCACTCAGGACTGGGAAGAGGTAGTACATAGGATGACCAACCCAAATATGACCAGGTTAAAGGCCATGAGCATGGATGAACAGGTGGATACAATAGAGTAGTCGGCTCAAGAGGCCCTCAGAGTCCAGGAAGAGATCAGATTGGCATAGACTACAGAGGCACAAAGAAGAGGGTTTTTGTTGCTATAAGGGGCATAGAGAATCATTGACCAATTACAGAATGATCCTGACCTCATAGAGATGTCAAGGATCCCCGCCGACGACCCAATCACAAGCAGTGGATATCCAACTGGATTAGGGCCAATACAAATTGAAGAAATCATTGGGCCCAAAAACCTTGAAGTTCCATCACCACAGATCAGATCACCATGAAAAATTTCAACCCGTCCTGAGGTATCGAGGAAACAGGGTAGGAAAAGTGTACCTAACCCATTGTTCGACTTGATAACCATCTATGATGAGGAGGAGAGTTTGGAGGTGTCCCTGGTGACTCTAGTGCAAATTACAGAGGACAAGGAACCTGAGAGAGCATCTACCCCAAGTCCTAATTCTCCAATTCAAAGCCTTTCGTAGAGTGACCATGAGGTCAAAAGTGCCTTAGACATTGAGCTACTTGACTTACCAGGAACCCCAATGGACAAATCAAGAGATGATACTGGATGAGAAGGTCAGAAAGAGGAATCTCCATAACAAGAAATCATCACATTGACAACTGATTACCAATTTAGTACCAAACTTGTCCCTGACTCTTCAATTTCGGTCGGTACCTCATGATATGATGAGAAACAAACCGAGGCCGAGCCATCAGAACATATGGGAGAAGTTCAGGAATCCATCCTAGAACAGGTACACACAGTCGGGAGCCTGGGAAATACTCTAACCTGGGGAGAACAAAAAATCCCCGAACCAGTTGATGAGGTCGTCGATATACAAGTGATCGCCTATGATGATAACTAAAAGGCCCAGTGCTAATGAATAATTTACTTGGATCTTGTCAAAAAGGGGCGTGGGTCATGGTCAAAGAGAATGAAGGTGGAATAAATGTTGAAACCCCACAGGAGGGCCCAGATTCACGAACCGAGGGAATTTTAAACATAGGGATAGAAGAGACTCTGATAAAATCAAAACCAGATTAGGTTCTTTACTAGCTTCTGCATCAACTAAGCTCGGGGAAGGAACAAAGATTATGATTTCGCCCAGTAAATTTCCATTTTTTGAGCGCTCAACACACCCTAAAATCCTTATGAAATTTTATCACTTTTTGGGCACCACTAGTTTTATTTTACTATCTAAATTGAGTTCACATGGGGGGGATGGTTTATTTTGTTTTGTTTTCATGACTCTTATCAATCAAGTCAGGGTGTTTGAACTTCTTACATGAAAACTTGTTTCTAAAATAAATTGACATCCTAACTAAGAATCTGCATCTAACATTGCACCTGATGCACTTGTGTTCGACATCGGAAAAATTAAAGCAGGTAAAGTGGCCACACAGTTACAATAGTCGTCGATCGTCGATGCATCATCAGTTTCGGTAGAAGGCAGAGTTGGTTTGCGTAATTTATTTTCCACGAAAAATTCAAGAGATAGTCGATCCCCATCGACGTCGGAAAAATATGGGAAGGATAGACATTGACAAAATCCGTAAAGAAATCACCAATAGCCGATGATCGATGTGCTTTATCAGGGTCGAGGAAATATATAAGGGTTAAAACAATCATTTTTGTCTACGATAAACATATCGCTGAGGCCCGATACACTTTTGGCATCGAGAATTTTTTGAGAGAGTTGATTCAGGAGCACTTGGGTAGGTTTATCGTTGATCACCGACCCTTGATACTTTTCATCGTCGGAAATATAGGATCGGTTTTTAGAGCATGTAGCTTAAATAAAGTCTTGATTTTGATTAACATGAGTAAATGAAGATGCTGGTCTTGAGTGCCACATGTCTTTATCACTCAAATGTGTTGTACGACCTAGTTTCGTCTCGAGTCATCTTAAGGTTTCCTATGTCCTAGTCACACCTCCAGGTCAACCTGGCCACATCAGCTCTATACAAAAATATCATTTGGCATCGAAGCTTTTGCAAGAGAATATCAACGAAACTTGTTCAAGGCAGAACCCCGACCCCCGAATCACCAGCTGGACTAGTCAAACGATGGGATGTTTTCGGCATAAGATACGATCAGATTCTGACATTTAATAGACCAGTTAATGCTTCATTCTTCATTTGTTTCTACCTCATGTGTCGATTGAACAAAAATAATTTTAAATCACCGACAAGCCACGTTACGACCTACGCCCACATCGTCAACCCACGATCCAATTTAATTTTAAACGTTTTTGGAGATCTGGCGGTAGATTTAATAGAACTACACTCATAATCCGAATTGAATGGATGATACGACAAGGTAAGTTCATCCTATTTAAAATCTCTATAACATCTTTGAGAAATTTTATTTTGTGCACAAGTTTGAATTCTAGAGCATCTGAAGAAGAAAAGCAAGTGTATCGATACTATGTTGATCTTCATATTATCAAAACCAGGTCAAAAAAGTTGTAGAGGTAAAATTTCATCAAGAAATCCAACCACCATATGCTCTCCAAGAGCACCCAAGATAAAGGAAGTTGAAATAGGTGAAGGTTCTTCTCCTAGTGCTGCGAGGCAATTGGAGTACACTCCCAGGGCAGAGCCGATCATAAAAACCTCAACAAACAAGGCCTTTGTCCAACCTCTGACCTTTGGTGATATAGAAGCAAGCATTAGATCTAAAGTAATGCTCCCACAATGGGGGGTCCTTTTCAACAAAATCAGTCGAGAGGACTACCCAGAGTATATCCCACACAATGACCTAGATGTAAGGGTGCTCGATGACCAGGTGTTCCCAAACATCCAACAGTCATATTTCCACATGGTAGCCATCAGAACCTCGGTTTTCCCTTGCATAAATTTTTTGAAGTGGCTAATCAACCAAACATTTGCGTAGAAGTGTTTGATCAATGATGAGAATGGCGGGTGTGTCAAAGTTTTCCTCCCAACAGAAGTCAAAAAGTACTACAAAATCAGAGACCCAGATGAGTGGCTAAACACAGAATTCATGGTGAAGTTCTATGAATTCCACGACACCAGGCAGTTGATGGCCTCATGGTGGAAAGAGGACAAAAAATTTTACAAACTGGAGTAGTGGCTGGTATGGAACAGTGAACCTGAGAGAGCCATACATGTACTTGATGGATCTCATCTTTCGACTGTATGGAGAGAAGGAATGCTCCAAGTTTTCGGAAGCATGGATACCCTTGGCATACACAATGGAAATCTCTACAAGCATCTTCAACTGGGGAGCGATAATTTCCAAACAATTGAGCATCTGTGTACAACAGGCTCAGACACCGAAATAAGGGTTAGCACCCGCTTTACACATGGCCTTGTACCTACTCAATGTGATATGTGGAAGAAATGTCTTCGTCAACATGAATTTAATATAGCATGTTGCAGAGCTCCCTATTCATGTTTATTTCAACATACTTTTGGAGAACAGGTAAAAAAAATCCTACTCACTCATTTGCGATGAATTCATCACTCATATTCACTATATTATATTTAAAAAGGAATGCCCAATATTATCCGCAACAACCAAGAAAATGATAGCGAAGTTAGGCCACTGGTATTTGGATGAACGCTCAACCTATATTAGGGTGTTTAGTGCCACCAGAGCACTGCATCTACTCCCCACTCACATCCCAGACCGACTCATTATAGGATAAATCTACTATCAGACCATCCTGCAGGGATATAATGCCACACTAGTCAAGGAAAAGAAGCGAGATTTCATACCCTATGGTTTCCATGTGTGGTTTTATCTGGTAAAGGACACTACTCAAGCCAAACAAGAAGGGCTAATCCAACTTGAATTCGGGCTCCCTATAGGCCGATTCTGAAAGCATGACCCTAAAGTCCTAGTCCTCCAACATGCTTCACAAGTATCATCCTATTGGCCATATGCGCATGATAAATTCAAGGATTAATTTTTCACAGAGTGCGCTCAGGACTGGGAAGAGGTAGTACATAGGATGACCAACCCAAATATGACTAGGTTAAAGGCCATGAGCATGGATGAATGGGTGGATACAATAGAATAGTCAGCTAAAGAGGCCCTCAGAGTCCAGGAAGAGATCAGATCGGCATAGACTACAGAGGCACAAAGAAGAGGGTTTCTCTTGCTATAAGGGGCATAGAGAATCATTGACCAATTACAAAATGATCCTGACCTCATAGAGATGTCAAGGATCCCTGCCGACAACCCAATTGCAAGTAGTGGATATCCAACTGGATTAGAGCCAATACAAATTGAAGAAATCATTGGGCCCAAAAACCTTGAAGTTCCATCACCACAGATCATATCACCAAGAAAAATTTCAACCCAGCTTGAGGTATTGAGGAAACAGGGTAGGAAAAGTGTACCTAACCCATTGTTCTACTTGATAACCATCTATGATGGTGATGAGAGTTTGGAGGTGTCCCTGGTGACTCTAGTGAAAATTACAGAGGACAGGGAACCTAAGAGACCATCTACCCCAAGTCCTAATTCTCCAATTCAAAGCCTTTCGCAGAGTGACCATGAGGTCAAAAGTTCCTTAGACATTGAGTTACTCAACTTACCAGGAACCCCAATGGACAAATCGAGAGATGAGACTAGATGAGAAGGTCAGAAAGAGGAATCTCCACAACAAGAAATCATCACATTGACAACTGATTACCAATTAAGTACCAGACTTGTCCCTGACTCTTCAATTTCGGTCAGTACCTCATGAGATGATGTGAAACAAACCGAGGCCGAGCCATCAGAACATATGAGAGAAGTTTAGGAACCCATCCTAGAACATGTACACACAGTCGGGAGCCTGAGAAATACTCTAACCTGTGGAGAACAAAAAATCCTTGAACTGGTTGATGAGGTCATTGATATACAAGTGATCGCCTATGACCGAAAGAGAAAATCCATCATGAAGAGAACCACTAAGAAGAGGAGGCTTATGCTGGATAGTTTGATTCTCATCACCACAAAGGAGAAGTTGTTCAACACAGAACATGCCAAGACGTCTGAGGTTATTGGTGTAGGGATGGCTATCACAGATGCCACACTGGATACATCAAGAAGGGATGAGAAGGAGTTGGCCGGTGCACTTAAGGAGTTAGAGCATCTGCTGCATTTGGAAAAATACTAGAAGGACTCCACACAGGCCATAGTGTTTTTGAGAAGTGAGTTTCAAGATGCCCATGACAAATTCACGAATGAACGACACCTTTTCACTATAGTTATAGTTGATTTCCAAGAAGACACCCTTATGGCACTAGAAACCTGTAAGGACATGGAAAGGTGGTATGAGAAGGCTCACTAAGAAGTAGAAAGGATCAATTACATTAGCGCAGTTCAAAAGGGCCGACACGCCAAAGAACATGTCATTCGAGTGCTAAGGGACAATAGCATATATTGGATCAGGAAAGAGGTCGAATACTGGGTGAAAATGGCACATGAACCTCAGTGGGAGATTCAGGGGAAATGGGTCGATTGTGAAAAGCGTTGGGTAAAGATTAATTAGGAGATGAAAGACATCAGCCTCTCAGAATTCGACTCACCCAAGGACTTTGTCGACCTACATGACATAGTCAAGCAACATGCAAAACAAGACTCAACATGGACAACAACGATAACAAATGTGGAGAGCATTGTGCCAAGTCAAGTACAACAGTTCATGTAGATTCTGATCAGGGCTCGAGCAGTTTTGCAGCGGTTAAGTGTCAAAATAGTCAAGTAACGAGCACGAGCAGTAGAAGTGAAAGAAATCCTTTCAGCCCCGATGGACCAACATAGGTTCCCATATTCCAACACATGCGAGGAACTCTTTGTCAAATGGTCAGAGTATGAGAAGAGTCATCCACTTCAGTAAAACTATTTGAGGATCCTTAGAAGACAAAGAGATGAAAACACCATGTGGTGATATTTTGTTTTACTTAGCTTGCACTCATAGTAGTTATTTTTAGTTAATGATTCATTATAAATAAGATGATTGACCTTTTAGTAAAGGTTAATGGTTTTGGAAAAGACCTTCATTTTTGGAATTGTAAAGAACTATTTCTGAACTACCTTAATTGAGAAGTCTTGTTTAGGACCAGAGATGTGTGATTGGATTTGAGGAATTACTTTCGACTTTATTTCATGAACAGATGTTGTAATGAGTAAGAGTTTTTGAATCTATTGATAAGTTAGTTGTTTCAATATTTTTTGTAGTTCTTGTCTCTAACGATAAAAACAAATCGTTGTGTTAATGTGTGATTAATTCTAGAGCTAAGGAAACTATTTTTCTTGCCATCATTTTATTGCATGTATGTATACTTTCGATAATTGTATCTCAGTCAATAATTGAAATACCAACAAGTTAATGTATTAGTACTAGGCTTGTCACAAGTGTGAATATCTTTGTCTGCATGTTGAGCACAAGGGTTATCCCAAGCTCAATCTTCTTCAGTAGATAAGAACCCCTTTTACCAGTTGGTTTATACCAGCACACATATTTTTATTAGACCATCTAATAAAAGAAAATACAAAAAGAGAGCATTTAAACTGAAGGTGGAACTTTCATAAGAAGATATCCTGTAAATCACTACGTAAATCCCATCGATAAACTGACCGTATCGAAATATCTGGAGAACCATTCCACCATCAAACGCTGCAGAGTCTAATTGGGCCTTCATGGCAGGTTTGGTTCCTACTGTTGAGTTAAATGGATTTAGGACCCCTCAACACACTTGCAGAAAGATTTACTGGTCATGGTGCTAAGATTTTGTTTAGAAATTGAATTTACTTGTTCGATCAACAAAGGCTCAGCGGTTAGTGATTTGATAACAAATCTATAAGGATTAATGAAGAAAATAATCTATGAATGGACCATCAATGATTTTGGAGAAGCATGAGTTGTAGAAATCGGTAACACAATTTCAAAAGGTGAACATTCAACATCAACAAACATCTCAAGTTAATTTGTAGATCTCGGAAACAATAATTTCTACACAAGTCTAACCATGCTTAGAAGATAGGAAAATCTCATACCAATTATAACAAGTGTGTGATAATAAGAGTAACAGTTTGACAAGAAGAAGTAATCATTGGTGTTGAATAGGTAAGACTCGATTTTATTAAATCACAAGGATAACGCTACCAACATCACGATGTGGTTCTATTACTACAATAATTGATGAATCCATCATTAAATTGCACCATTGAAAATTTATTCATTTCCAACTTTAAGCATAGATCGCTAATTAATATATAATGAAATCCCTACTTTTACATTGACTAAACCAAAGCTCAGTTTGACAACCTCTACATCAAAAGTACTATGGAGTCAATTGATTTCTCCTGAAGATGTATGGACCTCATTGGACTAGCTAAGGATAGTATATAGAGAATGAATTAACCTCTATTAACTGGAATCCAAAGGGACATAATAAGGTTTAGTTTCCACAAGAATCAAGGTTTAACCCACAAATTCTCAATTGATAATACAAACGCTCGGTTCTAATTTAGGGAGAAAAACACTGACCAATCGAAGTTCATTCCTTTGAAAATGAACCAGTAAAACAAGGATGATTTAATTCTTTGTTATTTAAATACATCAGATCAGTCACATTAATAAATAGTCAAAACACAATAATAAAATGAAATCCATCTCGGGTAATAAAAATTCATGGCACTAGGTTTTTTTTTTCCTTTCGCTTAAATCTCTTACTAAGAATAAATTTACAGTTGTCGGGTTCTGATAAAAACAAAATAGATTTGAATTGATTGTGGGAGTATTTCACCCAATTAATTGAGGAGCGAACTAAGTACCATCTTCCTGAATAAAAAAATAATTCTAACCAGAGCATTTATTGATCAGTTTATTTTCATAAAAATTAATCTGGTTGCTTCCTAAAAAATATATATATATAAAAGAAAGACTATAAATATCACAATACACAAGACCCTGAATATTTCAGTCCCATGTCTTTCAATCACCAAACTTTTTAACCAACACCAGAACATAAATTTTGAAATGAAATTTTATAACAAGATTATACTTTACAATACAATTAAGGTACTAAATACTGTAACCAAGACTATTGTCGAGCAATGAAATTCAATCCGGGAACTTGTGCAACGTCCAAATCCTTCACCTCACTTTCCAATCCTAAGACTTCATCGGTACCTCCCAACCAATACTAGGGGTACTCTTCTTCCCCCTTATCCCCCTGAGCCGCAAAGGGGCCACACACAGTAAACCGAAAACTCAAAAGAAAAAACTTGCTCGCAAGGAGAGGATTCCATCTCTTACACAAGCTTGAGCCCAACTCTCCACAAGTAAACTTAGTCAAATAAAATTTCAGCAACATAACATTCATCCAATAATAGGGTAAATTCTTTGTTGGCCCTTGGGTATGGATTAAGAAATAAAGTGAAGAAAAAGGAAAAGAAAAGACGAAGTACGAACTGCGCGGAAGGCACATTGATTGAGATTGGATCGAAGTGGTCAAAGAAGCAGAAAAGGAGAGAATTAAGGGAAAATGAGTCGTTGGACGAGGATATCGAGGATGAGAGATCATCAAGGAAGATGGATCGTGGACAACTCAGCAAGAGGAAGAAGATGTCAACGAGTGCTTTGGAGCACCTCACGAAAAAGAAGGAAAGACAGGCTGGCAAAGACCGAGAAGTACGGGTCAAGTTGACCTAGGGTTTTGGTATCTAGGGTTTTGAAACCTAGACATTTGTCATTGTAATGTATAAATAAAGGTCTAGAGGACCTGTGAGGGGTTGTTGTTCATTGTTGTTATTGTCATTGTTGTCATATTGTGGATGATCATTGTTGTTGATACTATTGTGTATTGAGAGAGAGAGAGAGAAGTGTTTTGTGTGAGATCATTTTGTATTGTAAATATCTTCAACTGGGTGTGAATATCAAACCTTTAGTTGGGTGCGCAGGGAGGGAGGGGAGATAGAGAAGAGAGAGAGATATGCAAGCTAAGAGCGTAGATAGAACTATATGTTTTCATATAATATATCAAGAAACACATTTCTATAGATGTAGCCCTAGGGAGAGGGTGAACCACGTATATCTTGTTGTTCTGTGTGATTGATGTTGTGTTATTTTACCTTCTGATATACTGTTATTTCATCCTTGTGTTAGATTTAAGATATAACTTGCGCAGTAGGTTTAAGGGAGATAAATAGTAACTATATTGCTATGTGTTGTTGTCTTGGATCCACTTTACATTTCCTCTGGTTGTAGACACATGTGTCCTGCAACCCCCTATTGCTACTTTGGGTGAGACTACATCTTCTTCGCAGGTGTTGTTGAAAGGGCCAGTAGTTAGGGCTTTTTGGTGTGCTCTTAGAGCTGAACCCTGGGTCTGCCTCTGTGCCAACAAATAGTTTTGTTTTTGAGACCAGGACGTTCTTGAGGGAATGTCAAGGTGGTTTCCATCGAAGAGAGAGATTCATAAGTGGATAGAAGAACAAGAGAGAGACTTCGTTGAAGCTCAGAATAAGAACCCTAATCTTAACACAAAGGATTGGTTGGGAAGATATATCTTTACTGATATACAAGAGATTTTATTTGGAGGAATTCATAAAGATCTATACGAGTGGTTAGCTAGACTAGCAGATACCCATTTTGAGATCATATTTAGACCACTTATGGTTTGGACATCGACGTTGATCAAGAAGGTCAAGAGAGTTGATAACATCATGTTAAGAGAAATAGATCACTGGTTTGATAGCACTATTGGAGGGTACATAACTGAGTTTTCTATTGACAGGGTAGAGTCATATAGCCAAGCAGAGAGATATTTATTTAAGGGACCTAGATGAAATTTTTTACAATTATTGAAGTTGAAGATAAAGATGCTATTGCATGAGAAGAACATATTTAAAATACAATAGTTGGTCAGATTGAAAAGCTAATTTTCAAGAATTCAGACAACGACAACGACGCAGAGGTTGGACATACGAGCAGTGGGAGATCATTTACAAAAGTTCCTCTGGTGAACCTGTTTGAGTAGCGTCATGAGCCACTGGCATAGGATGAAGGGTTATACAGTGGAGAAGAAGAAGAAGATTTATTGACTGAGGAACATTCGAGGTTTGTTGGGCTAGAGGAAGAGAACACTGCAGAACCTCGTCGAGAAGAATAAAAAACTTCAGGAACTGTATAGACTGTTGAAGTAAGTACTATTACTCATGTTGTTTTAACAATGTTAAGTAACCAGAGTAGTCAGAGTTATCAGATCACTCAAAGCACTGTTACCAGCAGTTCAATACATACTCAGTCAAGAAACCTAGGAAGATCTATGGCAGATGAAATGAGGCTACCTATATTTAGAGGAGATGAATTTGAAGATCTTGATCAACATTGGTTCTTATGCCAGGATGTATGGAGTATTAAGAAAGTAAATGATGAAGAATTTAGAGAGATCAGTTTAGTACTATCTTGAGAGACCGCGCACTGAGTTGGTACATGAATTTTGTTAATAGAGCTGCACAGCCTAAACCGTTGAATGAGATCAAGACTTCGTTGAATGCAGAATTCAAGAAACCCAAGTCAGAGTCACAATGCATTACCAAACTAAAAGAAATCAAGCAGAAAGTAGTTGAACCTGTTTGAGAGTTTGATTATAGGTTTAAGACCTTAACAAGCCGATAAAGTTTTTAGATCCCAGACGAGCAGAACAAGGAATGGTTCATCCCTACCCTCCTACCACACATCACAGTTAGTCTGATGCAACCGAAGTTTTCTTTGAAGGCTGAGGCATTGGAGATCACCATGAAACTAGAATCATCCCCTACAACATGAAGTACAACATGAAGGAAATGCTATGTGAAGTACAACATGAAGTAAATGCTACGCATTTTAACTCTACAGGAAGAGGAAAATTCAACCCTCATGGTGGATTTAGAGGAAGAGGACGAGGTGGAGGCATGGGTCAAGGTCGAGGTCAGATAATTTGTTATAACTATGCACAACCAAGAAATTTGGCAAGGGACTGTCAGAACCCTTGTACCACTTGCAGCTACTGCAACTCATTTGAACATGTTATTGAAGATTACCCTGTGTTGTTAGCCAAGCTTCAAGAGAGACGAGGAGGAAACCAACAAGTAAAATTAATATAAGAAGAACCTCGCGGAGAGGATCCGAGAGTCATTGTTATCAATAGAGGAGGATTTGTCACAGGAGAAGACAGGGTGACTCCAAAAAAGACTACAGAAGAATCAAGGGTCAGAAGAGCTACAGAGAATACACAAGTGTTTGATCTGAGGGAAGAAAAACAAACATTTGAAGAGGCAAGAAAATAATTTGGAAGAGAACAAGATTCTTCATCAAAGACACAACCAGAAGTGAGAGAATGTGGAATTCCTTTGGCATTTGATCAATCTGCATCACCTGGAGAAGGAAAAGAGGTAAGAAAGCTTATGGAATTCTTATGTACTTGCATTTATCTGATTAAGGATGAAAGAGATGTACAAGAACTACAAAATTTGATCAGATAGTATGAGATAGGTAGGATAGCTCCTCTACTGAATAAAGTAGTACATCAAGTATCCAGAAATAGAAGGGAAAATAAGAAACTACATCTTAATGCTTAGATTGGAGATTATGACATAGATTATGTGGTCCTCAACATAGGGTCATAAGTCAATGTTATGAGGAAGCAGACCTGGGCAATGATGGAAAAACCTAAGTTAATTTATTCCCCTATCAGGCTTAGGATGGATAATCAACAAGTAGTAATCCCCTTTGGAAGACTGGAGCATGTCCATGTGGACATCGAAGGGGTAAGGAAATTTGTGGATTTAGAGGTGATTGAGATAGTTGATGATAGTTGTCCTTATCCTATTCTATTAGGAATTGATTGGGATTTCAACAATTCTACTATTGTTGACTTAAAGAAAAGAAGAATGACATTTGATGGTGATGGCCTTAGGGTCATTGCATCTCTGGATCCTGATGAAGGTTGCAAATACATAAAACCTATCAGAGAAGAAGACTGTGCATATGAGCTAGAAAATATTTACAAATTAACAAGACAACCAAATTACATTAATGATCAGGGGATCAAATTTTGCTCAAATTTCAAAGTGCTCGGAATGCGATGAAAACAGCACCATTGCGTCCGTCTCGTCTTCCCGATTCCGGTGGTATATTTACTTTGTCAAATGGACTCCGTATGGAGATGATATCGCGATCTGTTCGTCAAGCCAAACAGGCAAAAAAAATTGATGCTGACTGTACCAGTCCGTACGGTTTGACGTGGCAGGACCGTACGACCGTACAAGGATGACGTGGCAGATGTTGGTTGGTTGATGGATGGCGAGTCAGGAGTTGACACGTGTTTGTTTATGGGCAAATGGCATGAGGGCACGTGGCCCAATCGGTGGGCGCCACATGTCACTCATTATTTGGTTATGTAAAATTTGTGGTGGAGTCCGCGGGGTTCGACCCCCGGACCTCCCCAATGCACAACGCCTTCGCACAACCCTTCTACCAATGAGCCATTAGATGGTTCTTATTTAATACATGGTTTCAATATATTTTAAACTTGTTTATTGTATTAAACGGAGGGGGGTCGGGCCGGTGCCTAGACCCGACCCGTGGATTTATCATATAACATATGACCATTGTAAAAAAAAAAAAAGCGCACGCAAATTGTATTGTATCCATATATACCATATATACCTTTGTGTATAAGGCGCGGGGTTGAACCATATAGCCCATGGGTTTTGTTATATGACCAATGGTATAATGTGCGTGGGAGTTACACGGTTCTCCAACGAATTAACCACCGTTTAGCCAAGAGCACGATCATATGCGCCATATGCCCAGGTGCTGAGGCGGTTAGGGGCTGGCGTGCCCTTAACCGTTCTACGGTTTGCACCTTTGGCGCGGTTGCACCCGGTGCTGGGTTTTTACGCCATAAAATGCGTGTGAGCCAGGTTCATTCAGAGAGGGTGTATTTTGTAGATGCAGAGAACAACAGGCTTGAAGGAGGGACTTCCAAGAGGCAAAACTTCTTCATTTTTTTACCGATTGAGGTGCCGAAAGAGCCCAGACATGGGTTTTGGGACACTCTGAAGCCATTGGAGCAGTTGGTTTGTCAGTTTGAGCATTATAAGACATGTTTTTGAGCACTTTTGAGAAATTAATAATAAACCATTGGAAGCTGGACCAGGAGATGTAGCCCATAAGAGGGGTGAACTCCTTTATCAAATTGTTGTGTTTATGTGCTTATGTTCAATCATTATGCTGCTGTCT
>JZKD02S2183782.1:939008-975547 GCA_000966675.3 Picea glauca
GGATTGAGGTTGGAAGGGTGAGGGAACTATACCCTCATCTTCACATAGACTGAGATAGTCTTTTGGAGGTCCAAAATCTTCCTAATGGGGAGGTGTGATCAGGGGATCAAATTTTTCTCAAATTTCAAAGTGCTCGGAATGTGACGAAAATAGTGTCATTGCGTCTGTCTTGTCTTCCTGATTCCGGCGGTATATTTACTTTGTCAAATGGACTCCGTATGGAGAAGATATCGTGATCTGTTCTTCAAGCCAAACAAGCAAAAAAATTTGATGCTGACTGTACCAGTCTGTACGGTCTGACGTGGCAGGACCGTACGACCATATAGGGGTGACGTGGTAGATGTTGGTTGGCTGATGGATGGAAATTCAGGAGCTGACATGTGTCCATTTATGGGCAAATGGTATGAGGGCACGTGGCCCAATCGGTGGGCACCACATGTCACTCATTATTTGGTTATTTGGTTATGTAAAATTTGTGGTGGAGTCCGCGGGGTTCGACCCCTGGACCTCCCCAATGCACAATGCCTTCACACGACCCTTCTACCAATGAGCCATCAAATGGTTCTTATTTAATACATGGTTTCAATATATTTTAAACTTGTTTATTGTATTAAACAGAGGGGGGTCAGGTCGGGGCCTAGCCCCGACCCATGGACTTATCATATAACATATGACCATTGTAAAAAAAAAAAAAGCACACGCAAATTGTATTGTATCCATATATACCATATATACCTTTGTGTATAAGGTGTGGGGTTGAACCATATAGCCCGTGGGTTTTGTTATATGACCAGTGGTATAATGTGCACAGGAGTTACACGGTTCTCCAACGAATTAACCACCTTTTAGCCAAGAGCGCGGTCATATGCGCCATATGACCAGGTGTCGAGGCGGTTAGGGGCTAGTGTGCCCTTAACCGTTCTACAGTTTGCACCGTTGGCGCAGTTGCGCCCGGTGCTGGGTTTTTATGCCATAAAATGCGTGTGAGCCAGGTTCATTCAGAGAGGGTGTGTTTTGTAGATGCAGAGAACAACATGCTTGAAGGAGGGACTTCCAGGAGGCAGAACTTCTTCATTTTTCGACCGATTGAGGTGCCGAAAGAGCCCAGGCAGGGGTTTTGTGACGCTCTGAAGCCATTGGAGCAGTCAATTTGTCAGTTTGAGCATTGTAAGACATGTTTTTGAGCACTTTTGAGCAATTAATAATAAACCATTGGAAGTTGGACCAAGAGATGTAGCCCATAAGAGGGGTGAACTCCTTTATCAAATTGCTATATTTATGTGCTTATGTTCAATCATTATGCTGCTGTCTATGTGTAATTTGCATAAGTAATCCTTTAATTTATGTGTTGCAAACTGATCCATTTGCTTTAAACACATAACATTTCACTTATAATAAATTTTTAAGTTTTTCAAGTCTTCTTCATTTTTAGATCAATTAATCCTATAGAAGGCTGGCGAAGTGACAACGCATGCTCATCATATTTAGAAGAAGAATTAGAAAACTAGTAGAACAAGATGTATGAAGTTTCTACGAGAAGGTGTGCTAGATTGAACAGGGAAGTTCACTGGATTGGAACAAAAGTAAGTAATCTTCTCACCTTTGACAGTTTAAATCACTTAGAAACTTTCTTACTGGAATTTAAAGAAATTGTACCAGTACAACAGAGGATGTTGGCATTGGATGAGTCCCTGAAAGTAACTCCAACAACATGGTGGGGAACACATAAGAAGAACATTGTGGATTGGGTGAAATGTCGCACTTTGATGACAGTGCGCTTTTCAAAACAAGCTAAAGGGTGCAAAGTGTGATACACAGGTCAAATATTTCCAAAGGACCATGTGTGAAGTTGTGAGGAGGCCCAGAGCAACATCCCTCGAGAGAAGTGGGCGCATAAATTCATCAACACTTTGGACACAACGCCTATTAATTGGTATCTTCAAGCAGAATTGCACCTCACCACTTTAGATTGGTATGGTATGACTCAGAACTTTGTAGCTACATTTTTATTTGAAAGTCAATACCCCTCAGTATATCAAGATTTAGAATATGTAATACATAAAGTCCTTGAGGAGGCACCTAACCTCCCTTTGGAGAAAGAAGAAGATGAGTGGTCTGCACCACTTCAGAAATTGCAAGGCTGTTACAATATCAATGTTGATGAAGACAATGATCCTAGGAATGTGAACATTGCAGAAACAGAAGGATAGAGAGACGTAGAAGGACCAGGAGTCAAACTACCTTTTATTGGACAACCAATGAAAATCAAGAAAATTAATATTGGAACAGAGCAAGCACCTAAGCTTGCAAATGTTGGAGATTATTGGGATGATGCCACTGTTGACAAGATCACATAACTACTGCATGAGTATCAGGACTTGTTTCCAACCAAGAGTACATACATGAAGGGCATTAAAGGGCCCATGGGAGAGATGAAGATCCCATTGAAACCATATGCAAGGCCAGTCAAGCAGAGACCTTACATACTGAATCCAAAATATAAACTGAAAGTCAAGATTGAATTAGATAGAATGTTGGAAGTAGGAATCATATAACCTGTTGAAGAGTCAGAATGGATTAGCCCTATGGTGTTCCAAGATAAGAAGATGGGAGAGATCAGAATCTGTGTAGACTTGAGGAAACTGAATTATTCATGTTTACATGATCCATTCCCTACACTGCTTACTAATGAAGTGTTGGATAATGTGGGAGGATAGGAAGTTTACTTCTTCATAGATGGATTTTTAGGTTATCACCAGGTCAAGATTGCTAAGGAAGATCACCACAAGACCATGTTTGCAATAGGATAGGGATCCCACCAGTACACAATGATTCCCTTCGGACTAAAGAATGCTCCAACCATATTTTCTAGGGTGGTGGTCGAAGCATTCAAGGAATTTCTACATAAATTTTTGGAAGCATATTTTGATGATTGGACTGTTTTTAGATTATTGCAAAATCATATTGAATTTTAAATACTAATGTTGGATAAGTGCAGGAAATGTCAGATTGCCCTAAACCTGAAGAAGTGCATCTTCTTTTCACCCTTTGGAGTGATGTTAGGACATATTGTGTGTAAACAGGGGTTGCTGGTAGATCCATCTAAGATTGTCATTATTGTTGATCTACCCCCTCCTACTTCAGTTAGATAGTTGCACATTGCGCTGTGGCATACTGGATACTACAAAAAGTTCATTAAGGTCTATGCATAGATTACAACACCCATGGAGAATCTTTTTAAGAAATATTGTCAGTTTCAATGGACAAAAGAATGTCAGCAGAGCTTCGACACACTGAAACAAAAAATGGTTACTGTGCCCATTCTGGTTTTCCTAGATTGGAGTAAGGAATTTCATGTGCATGTCGATGCCTCATCTATTGCATTAGGATAAGTGTTAGTACAACCAGGATCAAGAGATATTGACCATATGTTATCCTTTGCTAGAAGGAAGCTCTCTACAACTGAGATAAATTACACTACCACTGAAAGAGAAGGTTTAGCCATGGTGTATGTGTTGCAGAAATTTTGCCACTACTTGTTGGGAGGACACTTTAAGATGTTCACTGATCACTTTGAATTGAAATACTTATCCAACAAGACAGTGTTGGGGGGAAGAATATTCCAAGAATATGATTTCGATATTGTGGTCAATCCAGGAAGAATGAACAAGGGACCTGACCACTTGTCTAGGTTAGAACATGGATCGAGGAACCTAATAGCTTGGAGGATACACTACCCGATGCATAGTTGTTGTCCATCAAAAAGGTTGATGATCACTTCACCGAGATAGTCCAGTTCCTATCAACAAGAATCGCACCTCACAAATATACAATCATTTAGAAGAAATGGCTGGTAGTTCATGCTACATATTTTTCACTTATAGTTGTGCAGCTATACAAGATGGGACCTGACAAGATTTTAAGGAGATGTGTTATGGAGGCAGAGAGACCACTGATTCTAGAAGAATCACATGAAGGCATCGCAGGAGGACACTATGCAGGGAAATAAACAATGCAAAAGGTTATTTGAGTTGTCCTTTGGTGGCCCACTTTGCACAGAGATGCTAAGGAATACTACATAGCCTGTGATGTATGCCAAAGAGTTGGGAAACCTTCCAAAAGAGATGAGTTGCCTTTAGCACCTCAGCTAACTTTACAAGAATTTGAGAAATGGGCAATTGATTTCATAGGACCTATCAACCCACCAGGAAAGCGCATAGGAGCTAGATACATCATCACTACAACAGAGCATTTGAAAATATGGGAAGAAGCAAGAGCACTCAAGGACTGTAGTGCAACTACAACTGCACAATTCATATTTGATGATATCATAACCAGATTTGGATTCTCGAATATCCTTATGAGTGATCAAGGTAAACACTTTATTAATAAGACTGTTGAAGCCTTGACTCAGGAATTTGTAGTTCACCATCAGAAGAGCACCCCATACCACCCACAGGAGAATGGTACAGTCGAAGATTTAAATAATATCTTGGAGACAACGTTGACGAAGATTTGTAGTATAAACAAGGATGATTGGGATTTGAGAGTACCAACAGTATTATGGACCTATAAAACCACAAGAAGCTAACAATCCAGACTCCATTTAAGTTGGTTTATGGTCTAGAAGAAATCGTACCTATGGAATATTTAGTTCCTAGATTAATAATTGTAGCATTTATAGATATGGATGACACAAGCGTTGCGCAAGATAGAGTTGCATAGTTGGTAGAACTGGAAGAAGACAGATTCATTACAGGATTTCACCAATAGGTACAGAAGGAACGAGAAAAGGCCTACCATGACAAACATATCAAGAAGAAAGCCTTTAACAAAGGAGATCTGGTATTGGTATGTGACAGCAAGTTCATGAAGAATCCAAGGAAGTTTAGGACACATTGGCTTGGGCCATATGAGGTTTCCTATGTTACAGAAGGAGGAGCCACGCAATTGAATACTTTGAAGGGAGAATGGAAGGAAGGTTTGGTAAATGGGAGCTGGTTGAAATTGTACTATGACAACCAGCTGTCGTGCAACTCTCAACAAAAGAAGAAGGAGAAGAGTCTAGGTACCAGATGCAGTTGAAACTGGGTACCATACATAGAAAATATAGTCTGCACACAATGTGGAAGGATAGAGAAGAAATCACAGGCTACTCCACACAGTTTGAAGTTGAAGAAAAGCATAAGGTTCATACCTACAGTGCCTCGGGATGAGTCACATGTGAGTGTTTGGGGCTTGTTTTCCCCTGGGTATGGATTAAGAAAGAAAGCGAAGAAAAAGGAAAAGAAAAGATGAATTACGAACTGCACGGAAGACACATTGACTGAGATTGGGTCGAAGTGGCCAAAGAAGTAGAAAAGAAGGAGTGAAGTAAGGGGAAATGAGTCTTTGGAAGAGGAGATCGAGGATGACACATCATCAAGGAAGATGGATCGTGGACAACTCAGCAAGCGGAAGATGTCAACAAGTGCTTTGGAGCACCTCACAGAAAAGAAAGAAAGACAGGTTGGTGAAGCCCAAGAAGTATGGGTCAAGTTGACCTAGGGTTTTAGACACCTAAGGTTTTGGTATCTAGGGTTTTGACACCTAGACGTTTGTCATTGTAATGTATAAATAAAGGTCTAGAGGATCTGGGAGGGGTTTTTGTTCATTGTTGTTATTGTCGTTGTTGTCGTATTGTGGACGATCATCATTGTTGATACTATTATGTATTGAGAGAGAGAGAAGTGTTGTGTGTGATAGAATTTTGTATTGTAAAGATCTTCAGTTGGGTGCGAAGATCAACCTTGCAGCTGGGTGCACAAGGAGGGGAGATAGAGAAGAGAGAGAGATCTACAAGCTAAGAGCACAAATAGAACTGTATGTTTTCATATAATATATCAAGAAACACAATTATGTGGACGTAGACCTAGGGAGAGGGTGAACCATGTATATCTTGTTGTTCTATGTGATTGATGTTGTGTTATTTTACCTTCTGATATATTTTTATTGCATCCTTGTGTTATATCTGAGATATAACTTGCGTACTAGGTTTAAAGGAGATAAATAGTAACTACATTGTTGTGTGTTGTTGCCTTGGAACCACTTTACATTTCCTTTGGTTGTAGACACTTGTGTCATGCAACCCCCTATTGTTACTTCGGGTGAGACTGCATCTGCTTCACATGTGTTTTCGAAAGGGCCAGTAGTTAGGACTTGTTGGTGTCTTGTTAGAGATGAACCATGGGTCTACCCCTGTGCCAACATTCTCTCTTCCTCACCATTTTTTTTATAGGAAAATTTGCATTGACACATGTCTTCCCATGCACAATTAAACAATATTAAACAATTAAATTAAGGATTATTCACCCTCAACACATGTCACACTCTCCCCAAGTTGCACATGATAATTCTCTTTTTATTTTAATTAATTAGACATTTTCCCAAACATTCCCCAATTTGTTCATATTTTTCCTCTTAGTTGGTCTCTTTGTTCCCCAATCCCCCATTTATTTTGTGTCCCCTAACTAACTTCAGTTTGAGTTTTATTATGAGTCTTATTTTAGTTAGGATTAGTGGTTAATTTCCTTAGTATGATAACTCTAGGTTGACCACCTATTCTCTCATGATTTTATTTTCTTTTATTTTAAAAATCATTTTTATTATTTTCATGCACACATGTCACTGCACATACCCAATTTTTATTCTTATTTCTTCTTTTACTTAGTTTACTAGTATAACTCCTTTTATTCCCATTAATGTTTTATTTAGTTCATTATCTTAAGCTTAGACTCTAGTTAGCTTTCTATTTTATAATTAAATAATTAATTGTATGCCCTATTCTAACAAAGTCTAACATTTTTATTTTATTTTATAGGCCTTCTAGATTTTATTGACTCATAATTTTGTTTATGCAACGTGCTCTTCAAGACGCACTCTGTGCTCCAAGGGCGGCACTTGACATTGACTATTTTGGAAGTTTCTATGACACTTGGAATTCCTCGTGAGTGATTGTCCCAGTCCGCCCTCACGAAATCGTGGACCCTCAGAACGAGGTAATCATTAACCTTTAATTCAGTTCATGACAGGAGTGCTAGTAGGTTGTGATAGGGATGCTACCACACCTCTCCCTCATCCATATGGTTTCTGTGTATGAACCCTTTAATCCATATGTGAGTCGGATTAGCAAGTGTCACCATGCCTACATCCACTGGCAAGAACATTGTCAATACTCCATATACATAACATCCATACTAAAATAATCATATAACTAATGTGTATAAATCAATTCTCAAACCAAAATACAAGTCCACTCCTTGACTCAATCCAGAGTCCAAGGAAGTTCGTCGATGCCATCAACATCCTCAACCTGTCACTTTTCCTACACACTCATGAAAACTCATCATAATACCTGGCAATATATACATCTAGAAAATAACATATAAATCTCAATACTCAACATAGCATCACTCATAATCAAAGCAGAATCATAATGTACCATAATCGGATTACTTGCTCGTAAGTGTCCTCAAAGAATAAGTCAGTATAAAAATGTGATTAATGGAACTGGATGTTACAGAACCAAAGTTACAATTGGAGATGATGGTATAAACCTGAATGTGATTCTCTTGGTTTTAGACCTTGTGCATGGTATATGAGCTCTTAAATCATCCTTTAGGCCCTTGAATACTATTTTCTTTATCCATATACCATGTGCAAAACCTTAAGATTCATCTATAGTTCATAAAACCTTGTAATGGCGCCAATATGACACATAGGCCAAATAATTCATTTATAGTGTCTATGTGGTGGTTTTAGACCCTATGCATGGTTTGGGAGTCCTAAAATCATATTGTATGCCTTAGGAAATTTATAGTTCCTCCTCATACCATGTCCATGACTTGGAGAAGCATAGTTTGAAAAAATTCAATGCTGGTCCCTTTCATTGATCGTTGTTTCTGGAAAGCTCCGCTGAATATGCTATGGGAATGGTGAACATTTTCATTGAAACCTCACCACAATATGATGATAACGATGATGACAAATATAATGATGGATAATTTTATCTCATTCACATTTATGTTATAACTTTGTCTTTTGATTGTCTCATTCTTTGTGTGAGTCGTATTTGAGTCTCGAAACCCTCCCATACCATCCATGCATAAATCTACTATAACCATGTCAAATTTCAGTGCATACAAGAAAAAAATAAAAAAAAATTAAAGTTGTCCCCACTCACAGATCACTTCGTGTAGGTTCAAATTAAAACATAATTTCCACTATTTGGTAAATGGACAACCTTGAAATTTGTTAAACTAACAAAATTTAAAATTGGAGATGATGGTATAAACCTAAATGAAATTCTCTTGGTTTCAAGAATAATATATTATCTACTAAAAATTTCCAACCACGTGAAGGTGGAAGATCATATCCCCCCCCTCCCCCCCCTCCCCCCTCACGTAACTCTCAATTCCCCAATACCCAATTTATCTACTATAAAATATTTCAAATAAACATAATAAGAATCAAGCATAGAAACTAAGAAAACAAAAATTTAAGGTAAATGAAAGAGAACTAATCCACTGAAAACATATAAATACATAACTCGTACATTTCAACATTTTGATATCATTAATCTTCTTCTTCATCCAACTCAACATCTTTATCATCCGTTTTAGAATTGATGTTGAAAGTATTGGCCATATCAACATCATCATCAATGTCATCATTTCGAATCATATCATTGTATATATCATCATCAGAGACATTGTCTCCTACATTTGGTTCAACTTCTTCATCTAACACATTGTCAATATCATGTTCATCTAGAACATGGTCTAGAACATGTCCTTGAACTTTTACGACGTCTTCGTATGACACATGAACTAACTACTCCTCTACATCATCTTCTTCTTCAATATCATATTCTTCCACTACATTATAATTTATTGACCTTCCTCTTGGATCATATCTAACAACATATGACCAACCCCCTCTATTTGGAGCCTCTGAGTAAAATACATGTCCGCATTGTCTTGGAAGAACATAGGGCTCTGATATTGACTCAACATTCCTTATATTAACTATGGTAAATCCATTAGCATGTTGATTAATAGTACTATCAGGATCATGTGCATTCATTTGTATCCTATACCATTTGATGTCGAACATAACTAATTTGAAGGATTTAAAGTCACACTCAAGTATATCATCCAAAAACCCATAGTGTCGATTTTTAGAGACTTTTGAATGTTTGTCACTTCTAGAGGAAGCAATGCTAACCTGAAATACTGCAGTTATCCCACTATTAAAAATTTTCATCTTTTCATCCAACTTTTTGATGCAAAATTTGCAGCCATTGCACCACATAGCCTTGTGGTTTTTCAACTAAAATATGCCAAACACGTAAAAAAATGCATTGTCAATTGATAAACATATTTATACTTGGAAATTATGCAAATTAAGAAAAAAAACACGCCATATACATCAATATAATATTAAAAAAAACTAAATATTATGGGTGAATATGCTTGCTTGTTTATCTTTTAAACCATATGCTAACTCAATTTCCATCTGTGTAAGATCGGTTTCTCCTTTACGTTCAACTTCTTTGACCAATGTAGCCACACCATACCATGATAACCTACCATTATTAGATTATATAGATCGTTCAATCCATACCTTCATCTAATCAAGATTGTTTGCAATATATAAATGTATTGCATCCCACTCTCAACCAACTGTATTAAAATAAAACAATTCACATATAATCAATTATCATGGTATACCTTCATAATAATGGATTATGCAGGAAGAATAAAAATTAAATAAGTACAATACACATGAAAACAAAAAGTCAAATGTATTATAAATCCCCACCATCTACTTACATGTCACTTTCCTCATTCTACCTTTCCCCAATAGGTGCTCCCCTTCAAATTTGTTGATGGAGTTGACATCCCAAATGTGATCCACATTAATACTTGCAACTATTTTAGGAATATTTTGAGTAATATAAACCATGGTTTGATATACCATATATCCCTCTATCGTAGAACCCTTAAGACATGCTATTTTTCTAACCAAATCCTTCAATGACTTCAAGTGCCTCTCAACCATCCACATCAACCTTGTGTGTACAGGTGCACACTTTTCAATCTCCTCAACTTGGTGTACGAGGTAGTGTTCTTGTGCATTGAAAAATGTCGGAGGTAGATACTTTTTCATTTCACACATTTGACGAGGAATTTGTCTCCAATACTTTATATCTTCTTTATATATTTATTTAGATGACAACAATCTACAAATTATGCAAGCAAATCACATATTTCAACAAAAAAATATATAGTACTACATTACAAGTAAAACACATGCAGTCAAATATAAGTTGTACAACAAATTGAACAAATTACACTTTGCATATAAATCACCACTTACCTCATGTATTTTCCAAGATCATATATAACTTGTTTCACATTTTTTTCAAAGTAGTCTGGGAGAGATAGAGGTAGAACATACTGTAACAAAAAAAAATGAATCATTATGTATTCCCAAATTAGTAGAAAAAAAACACTAACAAGATGTTTCACCAATATAGAAATATATACACCAAAATAATTATCTTAATCAAGGTATGTCAATCATGAGTTTTTACCCCACCTAATTCATCTTTCTTTGTTAGTATATTCTTTATGTTTGAAGAAAATCCAATGGGAAATTTAATTTTTTCAATAACCTCTTTTACATCCTTGTTTTGTTTTATTGTCAATAACCATGGAAGGGAACTTATATTTTTGTCTCCATCGCTATTTGAATGAATCACACTTTGAATTTCATAATTCGCCTCCTAAATGTCATTACAAATCTTGACATTTTTTTCTTTGTCACTCCTTCCATATAAGATTCACCATAACGTTTATGTTACATTCTTCCAGATGTGCATTGTATCAAACAAATGAACAATTTCTAGATGTTTATAGTAGGGGAGTCTACTGAATTGTACGAGATATTGTTTCATTCCTCGTGGAAGAGACCCATTATTAATTCATTCATGACGACCTTCAAGGTGAATCATATAAATTAAATATATTACAACAATACTTGCCAATTGGTACAATGAACAAAATGCAATAAAAATATTAAATATTCCAAACATTCCATGTATGATACATAGACGATTTGATCCATACCTTGACGATTTCTATTATATTGCAATTGTCGTAGATGAGGTGTCATTCTCCATGGTTTTAATCCAATATCTTCTTTCCCATTGAAAAAATGTTTTTCAATACTTTGATACCTATGTTTCTTAGAGAGGAAGTTCCTATACTCATCAAACACCTTCTTTCCTAAACTTATTGAACAACGAGATTTCATCTTAGGACCACAAAATAGAAATGAAAATTTACCCTTTGTTTGAAGACCTGCAAGAGATAGATTCAATTTTATATCAATTATTCAAAGTATGTTTAATGAAGGGATTATACAAAAAAAATGCATGATATGAACTACATAAATTTAAACATTATTAAAGTGCAGTGTAACATTATAACATACCACAAAAATGTATTATGCTTGGGGCATCGTGAATTGTCCATACATGCATTGCATGGAATTTATCCCTTTTCTCACCTACTGGTCTAGAGATATCATACATAGGGATTCCCATCCATAACTCTAGTAACTTGTCGATAAGAGGCTCAATATATACATTCATATCTTTGACTTGTTACTTACCTAATTGATTGAACATACAATACATAATTACTACGCATATAAGTAAATAAAAAAATATCAAACATAATTATAAGACATAATTGAACATATATGAGTAAACACAAAAATATAAGACACAATTATGAAACAAACAAGACAAATGAGATGTTAGCATGTTAAAAAAAATTATTCTAAGAAAATATCTTGAACAATCATTTCCAACATTATGTGCTCCCTCTTTATTGACATCCATGGAGGAATGTTATGGTTGATAACAAAAATAGACCACACTGAGTAAGTAGATCTGAGCTCTCCAAATGGATTGACACTGTTAGCTGCCAATGAAAGCCTAAGATTACAAGGTATGACTTTAAAATGTGACCATATTTCCTCTATATTCTTAAATGCAAATCCATCTGTAGGAATTTGAATAACACCATCTTCACTTCTATTTTTTGCATGGTAATCCATAAACTATGCTATGCTTTTGCACCTGAACAATCACCACAAACATGGAATTATGGGAATATAACAAATAACCTTGCATGGCACCTTTTTTGCTACTTGATCGGTTTGATATCTACTAATTTGACATTTTGAGCATTCTTATTTCGACGCATGTTATCCATAATATAGAATATGATCATCAAGACATGCATGAATAGCTTGATAATCCATTCCAATATCTTTCATAATGGCATGTAAATCTTGATATGTGCGACATAAAACATTTGACAGTAGTAACAAAAATTCACCTAACAATCTACAACACAAAAAAAAACAATATTGGTTAATGTAAATAATATTATTTGTATGTATTCCATCCAAATTTTACAGATGATCAACTAACAATAAAAATAGAGAAAAAAATAAAACCTTTATCATCATGTACTAAATGTGACAAAATATATTACATACCTTAGGAGCTATGTGACACAAGTGTTTGGCAAACCATCCATAACCTTTAAGTTCACCACCAACAATATAGCAAAGAGAAGACTTGTTTTGGAGCCTTCATAAAGAGGTTGTCTTGCCTTCTCAAGTATAGGTATATCAAAAACACCATCAAGCTAGTCACCATCATCATCCATTCCAGCATTATTAAATGTCTTCTAGATCAACATAGTTGTCCCATCTTCTTCAACGATGTTATTATAATCACCATCTTCTTCCATAGGATCATTAAATTGATCTTCAATATTCTCTCCATATTCCTGAACATGAACTTATACAACCACATCTTCCTCCATGGGGAGTGCCCTAGGGTGTCGTTCCTTTATACTTACAAACAATCAAGTAATATTAGTGTATATAAAAAATATTAAAATGATACAAACATTTAAAAATATAATATAAGAAAACAAAGACAAAGACAACTTAGGTGAGAGCGTGAAACAAAGACAATAAATCAATGATGAAGCTTGTGCAATTTATCAAGATGTTTATGAATATGTTGAAACAACATAGGAAAGTTATTAATTTTCTTAACATGTAGAAAGAGAGACACTTTGTGAGATATATAGACATAACCACCAAAAACAACATATTCTTATTTTTCCTTCATCGTTAGGTCATATTATTTATTGATTTCACTTGGAGACCACAAGTTTTAAGTGGATGGAAAATTTCCTTGGCCCAACTTGGAGACCACGGTTTTATTTATAATGGGTTGAGATTTGAGGGATTAGGGTTTAACACATTAGTGGTCCAAGGGTTAGGGGGTAAGGTTTGAGTTGGGGTAATTAAGGGTTAGGGATAGGGGTACTTAATGGTTTATGGGTTTATAAGGGTTCAAGGGATAAGGTCTTAGGGTTTAATAGGTTATTATCCGTCCAAGGGTCATGGGTACTTAGGATTTGGTATTCTATATGCAACAACCAACTTAGCCGATGAGAGAAAGAAATAAAGACAAAAAATCAATGATGAAGCTTGTGAAATTTATCAATATGTTTATGAATATGTTGAAAAAATATAGGAAAAATGTTACTTTTCTTGAAATGTATAAACAAAGACACTTTGTGAGATATATAGTCACAAACAACAAAAACAACATATTCTTATTTTTCCTTCATCATTATTTCATATTCTTTCTTGATTTCACTTGGATATCACAAGTGTTAAGTGGATAGAAACTTCCCCTGGCCCAACTTGGAGACCACGATTTAATTTATAAGGGGTTGAGAGATGAGGGATTAGGGATTAAAGCATTAGTTATGCAAGGGTTATGGGTAAAAGGTTTCGGGTTTAAGGGGTAATTATGGATCAATGATAGGGGTACTTAATGATTTAGGGGTTTAAAAGGGGTCAAGGGCTAAGGGATTAGGGGTTAACAAGTTATTGGCCATCCAAGGATTAGGGGTACTTAGGATTTGGCATTCTATATGGAGCAATCATCTTAGGTGAGAGATAGAAACAAAGACAAAAAATCAATGATGAATCTTGTGTAATTTATCAAGATGTTTATGAATATGTTGAAAGAATATAGGAAAATGTTACTTTTATTTACATGTATAAAGAGAGACACTTTGTGAGATATATAATCACAACCAACAAAAACAACATATTATTATTTATCCTTCATCATTATGTCATATTCTTTCTTGATTTCACTTGGAGACCACAAGTGTTAAGTGGATGGAAACTTCCCTCGGCCCAACTTAGAGACCACGATTTAATTTATAAGCGGTTGAGAGTTGAGGGATTAGGGGTTAAAACATTAGTGATACACGGGTTAGGGGTTATGGGTTAGGATTTAAGGGGTAATTAGGGGTCAAGGATAGGGGTACTTAATGGTTTAGGGTTTTATAAGGGGTCAAGGTCTAAGGGATTAGGGGTTAACAGGTTATTGGCCATCCAATGTTTAGGGGTACTTAGGAGTTAGTATTCTATATGGAGAAATCAACTTAGGTGAGAGCAAGAAACAAAGAAAAAAAATCAATGATGAATCTTGTGCAATTTATCAATATGTTTATGAATATGTTGAAAAAATATAGGAAAAATGTTACTTTTCTTGACATGTAGAAAGAGAGACACTTTCTGAGATATATAGTCACAACACAAAAAAAAACCTAGATTCTTATTTCGCCTTCATCATTGTGTCATATTATTCCTTGATTTCACTTAGTGACCATGGATTTTAAGTTGATGGAAGCTTTACCACAACTTGGAGACCATAGTTTATAAGGGGTTGAGAGCTTATATAGACCTCTGATCCCTAACCATTAAACCACCCCTAACCTCTAAATGATTAACCCATAACCCTATAATCCCTATCCCTTAACCCCTAAGACCCAATCCCCCTAATCCTTAACACCTTAACCCAATTACCCCTAAGCCATTAAACCCATAAGCCCTTCAACCCTCAACCCTTAACCAATAACCCCTTACAACCTAAGCCCCTAAACTATTAACCCCTAAGATAGCCTAACCCCTTAATCCCTAACCCTAAACCCATAACCCCTACTCCCTAAACCCCCATTAACCTCTAAATCTCCTAGGATCTAAACCCCCTAAACCTACCTTAAACCTAAGATATTAACCCCTAACCACTTAACCATTGAGCCCTAATATGGACATATTAACCCTTAAACCACTAAAATCTTAATCCCTACCCCCTTGCACCATGTACCCCTAAACCACTAAACCCTACCCTAAACCCTAATTAAAATGTACATCTTGTGTCTACATCTCTTATTAAATTACTCTCAATTTGTTGTGTACATAGAATATATCCATAAAGAAAAAAGAATACATTATTTTTCTTCTACATTTAACATATAAACATTTAAAAAAACAATATGCAATATAAAGACATATAATGAATAACTTACCAAGGGACGATATCCATGTCTTCCTTCAAGGTGTCCATACTCTTTACAGTATCTTTTAGTTGTTTTTATTAAAAGTCTCCTTCTATTATAGCCCTTGCATATTTTACAAGGGAAATAAGATTTTCGATCACTCAAAGCCTCGACTGTATATCTCACGTCTCCTTGTCCTCCTCGAGGAATGTTATGTGACATTTTTCCTTACCAAACTTTTAGTGATGGTTATATTCAAAAGTCAACCTCAGTAGTTTAACTATTTGTAATGAAATTAACAAAATAAAATAAAAAATTGTATTCTGACCAAAAAATATCCCCAATAACTTCTACAAATTGTCGCTAGTATAGAAACAACGTCGAACGTCTCTAATATTTAAAACTTTTTTAATTATATATCACTTTTTTGTCAATTGTATGATGGTTATTGACTAGAGAGAGGTTGTTTAATGGGAAAAAATATTGACTTCGTCAAACGTCGATATGGTGACACATAGATCATTGACCTAGTCAACCATCGGATATTCAATACAGTCTGTGTTCGTCGAATATCTAACGAAAGGGACTTTATTGTTGGATATCCAAATATAAAGTCCCTTTCATCGAATAGTTGACAAACGTCAAGGATTGTTTTTTTTTAAGTACAAGAAATTCAAGTAAAATCCGACAGTACGATTTATTTTATCAGTATTGTTGGAGTACAACATTGGTTTTTCCTCCCATATGTATCAATGTTTTGAACTTGAGACTTGTCTCTTGGATAACATTTGTTGGACTATGATTGTTTTCATACCAAAACTTGTATGTGTTAGTCTCCTCCACAATTGTCGGAGTTTGGATCCACGAGAGGGGGTTAACCCATGTTGCTAAACGCACGAGAAGTGTTGAACCCAATGTTCAAAACTAACAATGGAGGTGAGTTATGTGGAAAGGATTTTGAGCAATTCTACAGGCAGTGTTTCATAGCACTCCAAAATACCACACCATAAACCCCACAAAATAATGAATTTGTTTAAATAATGAAAAGGGCGTTAATGGATAAGATAAGGATCATGCTCAATGATGTTGAGCTTGCACAAAAATTCTAGGTAGAGAGAATCGACACTACAAAATATTTGGTAAATAGGTCTCCTTCATCAATGCTAGTCAACTTGAATCCAAATGAGGTATGTTTTCATTAGAATTTATCTTTCACATCTCAAAGTATTTGGTTTTGATGCATTTGTGCATGTTCCCAAGGAAAAGAGGAACAAGATGGAAATAAGGAAGTCAAGTGTATTTTTATTAGATACAAGGATGGAATGAAAGGACATAAGTTATGGGATCCACTATTGAGGAAAATAATGTATATTTGAGATGTCATATTTAGGGAAGTCAAAGGAAATTCCAAGTCTAAAGAGGTTCAAACTAAGAAAGAACTAGAGAATTTGGTGTTTTATCTAAGAATGAAGAACATGATTTAGATGAGTCAATTGAATCAGATGAAGAGGTGGAACAACTGACTCCATTTGTAAGGATGCCTAAATGAGTAAGGAAACCCACTAAAAGGTACAATATTTTTTCTTTTGATTATGCATTTGTGTTATCTACCACTGACAAGGATCCCAAGTCGGTCAAGGAGTTAGTCGACTCGACAGAGGGAAAAATTTAGAAGGATTCCATGGTTGATGAAATGGAATCCTTGCACAAGAATAATACATGAGATTTGGTCGAGCTACCTAATAGAAGGAAACATGTTGGTAGAAAGTGAATGTTAAAGAAAAATTTGAATGTAGTAGGTCAAGTTGAGAATTTCAAAGTTTGACTGGTAGTGAAAGGATATTCCCAAGTAAGGGAGTTGACTGCGTTGATATTTTATCTCCTGATGCAAAATTAACTTCCATTAGAGTACTAATGTCTATGGATTCATAATTTGATATTTAGATGGATAAAATGGATGTGAAGACAATGTTCCTACATGGGGACCTAGAAGAAGAAATCTACATGAAACATCCTAAAGGATTTGTAATAAAGGGAAATAAAGAACTAGTATGCAAATTGAACTAGAGGTCCCTTTATGTTATAAAGAAATCACCAAGGATGTGGTACCAAAAGTTTGACACACACATCCTTAGTTTGGTAGTTTTGAGAAGCAAGGTCGATCACTATGTATAATCCAAGGAAGAAGGTGGTCATCTCATATATGTAGCATTGTATGTTGATGACATGTTGTTGTTTGGAAACATAATGGATGCTATAAAGGAGGTGAAGATGCAGTTGTCGTTCATGTTAAACATGAAGGATCTCAATGCAGTGAACTTCATTATGGGAATGGAGATCAAGAGAGATCAAGAAGTTATAAATCTTTGGTTAAATCAAATAAATTATATTGAAATAGTCTTGAAGTGTTTCAACATGTAGGATTGCAAACCAGTCAAGGTACCAATTCTTGTGGGAGAAAAACTAACTACTAAACAATGTCCAAATACATAGGAAGAAATAGAGGACATGGCATGTGTTCCCTATGTTAGTACCATTGTAGTCTAATGTATGTTATGGTATACACTTGACTATATATTTCTCATTTTGTGGGAGTGTTGAGAATATACATGTCAAAACTTGGGAAATAAAATTGGACTACTGTCAAGAGAGTGTTCAGGTACTTGTGTGGGACAATAGAATATGTAATCTGTTACCAAGGGAAAATTTAAAACGAAAAGTAAAATTACATGGTTTTTTCGACATCGATTGGGATAGAGATCTGGATCGATGAAGTTCAAATTGTGGGTATGTGTTCATGATGTTTAGTGGAGAAATAAACTAGATGAGTAAACAATAGGAAGTCATATCCTTGTTGACAACATAAGATGAATACATGGCAACCACTCATGCAATAAAATAATCCATATGGTTGCATCAGATGTGTTTCAGGATTGGGTTTGAGAAGAGACATATGAAGACAAATTTTGATAGTCAAAGTGAAATATTTCTAGAAAAGAACTCATATTACCATTACAATATGAATCATATTGATGTACAATACCATTTCATGAGAGTCATGATGGAAAGAAAGAAGGTGTTGCTGGAGAAAGTGGACACTTTGGAAAACATAGCATACTCTTTGACTAAGTCTATGAGTATTGTGAAGTTCTCTTGGTGTAGAGAAGCAATGGGAATTTCTACCATGGGTATATGAACAAAAGTTCAAGTTCTCCTGCATCAATAAAGAATAAAATGAGTGGGAGAATGTCGGGTTGTTATATTCCTTGCAATGAAATAATATTCAATCGATTGGCTAGTTGAGGTGGATCAATTGAGAGATAGATCGACCAACGGTTCAAGTTGAGTCGATGGTTCAGTGAAAGTTCAAAGTGATCAACCAAAAATCAAAATTTCAATCGATAGGAGGTTGATAGGAGGTTGATTGGTATCCGACTAAAGACCAATTGGAGGTCAAATGGTAACCGACTACTAGTCAATTGTATATGAATCCTGAGATTCTCAGGATTGAAGCCAAGGGATCTGTGTGGATCTATAACCATTTTTGGGTGCCATGATATAGGTTTTACATGTTGCAAATCCTATAAATAAGGAGTGTTGTAATTGTAATAAGTTGATGCTGCTAGTAGTAACTTAGTCTTGTAGATGTAGGTCGAATTGGTTGCAAGGTTGTTCTCGTGTAAAGAAAGAGAGTAGGATGACGATTGTTTCTTAGGTGTAGACCAAGTTTAGTCATGCAAATATTTATTCAATGAATGAATAAGACAAAAAGAGAGAAAACCCTCAAGGAATGTTGGTTTTCCCTATTAAGGGTTTCCAGGGAAACATCTATGTGTCCTATGTGTGTTTTTCATTTAAGTTCTTATTAAATATGTCTTCTCTCTCCTAGTTGGTTTAGTATGATTATTATTTTCTCTACAGTAAGTAAGGTGTGTTGTAATTTTAATAATTTGATGTTGTTAGTAGTAGCCTGGTCATGTAGATGCAATCCAAATTGGATGTAGGGTTGTTATTTTGTAAAGCAAGAGAGTAGGATGATGATTATGTATTAGGTGTAGACCAAGGTTAGTCATGTAACTCTTTATTCAATGAATGAATAATACAACAAGAGAGAAATACCCTCAAGGAATGTTGGTTTTCTCGGTTAAGGGTTTCCAAGGTAAACTATTTTTGTACTGTGTGTTTGTCATTTACTTTCTACTTAAATATGTCTTCTCTTTTCTGGTTGGTTTAATGTGAGTATTATTTTCTCTATAGGGTGTCAATTCCTTAGAGGAGGTGAAAGGTTTGTTGATGGGTTGAATTGGATTGTTAAGAAGGTAAGGGACATTGCTCGATGCCAATCCCCAATTAGGATCGATCTCATTTGGAGAAACACTTCTGACCAGTATGTAGGCTTGGTTTCCATTGAATTGTTTGAGGTAGAGAAGACAACTAAAATGCTTCTCAAAAACTTTAATCTAAATCTTGATCTAAATTATCTAGAGAAGAAATAAAATTATGACTTCTAATCTATATCTACTCTACTTTAACCTATCCTAATCAGGAGCAATATTAATAAGAATGATTAAAACCAAAGATAGTGTTATTGAAATCAGAAATAGTTCATACCATTCAATAACAAGTTAACATAATGAAATCACATATTTAATAACAACTAATCGAAGATGAAAATGTAACCTCGGAGTTTCTTTCATTTAGGAATTGTCAAATGTATAAGTAATCCTAAGCACAATACATATAAATAATTCATATGAAGAGAATTCAAAATGACCCACAAAAAATATATCAGAAGAATAATCCCTAATAACTTGACAACAATAATGATCCCATATTCCTTTTGATTCTTATTCATATAGAGATAGTAGTATCATCAATATGTACAATCCAAAAAAGTCATGTTATCTAGTTAGGAGATCTCGTTTATAGAATAAGAGAGTCTCTTTACATTATGTAACTATCATCATTTCGGATGACAATTACCTCATTTCATTTACTATTCTACATTACTTGGACTTTTTCATTAAAAAAAATTACCAAAAGAAAAACAAAACGTGGGAATGTCAAGCATTTCCAAAAATGGGATTATTTATGAAGTCGAACCATAGTTCAGATGCTTGTATGATAGTAATTGTATTTTTTATTTCCTTTCTTCTAACTCCATATCGATGTCACATATCCTATCGATGATTTCCTCTTTCAAGTCCTTCATTTTTCTCTTTGCAAATTTTTTTGTTGCTAACATGCATTTTACTAGTTGGACCATGTACTAACTGATATTTTTCCTATCAATTATTTCCAACGTTTCAATCTCTTGTTTTTCCTTCTCCTATATGGCCACTACTTGTTCTTTGTTTTCACTTGATCCTTCTTGATTCAATTCCTCATTCAAGGGAATGTGATACATTTCCAAGATCTCATCAGTGTCATCCCATATTCACATGCAAATTTACTTTGTGGTGTTTATTAATTCTTGTACCTCAGGATACATACTCTTCCACCTATCCAACAACATCTGTTTTTTATCTTTCTCTCTCCTATTAATCCTGAGTAGTTTTGTATGTGCTTTGCCAATGTTTGTTTTTCTCAAATGCTTTTTCCATGTCTTGATATTGTCCCTTTACTTTTTCTAGCTGGTTAGCCAATTTCACAATTTATGCATTGTAACCCTACATGTCCCTTAGTTCCACAAAGAAGTTGACTTGAGCTTCTTTCAACTATTCATTTAGTTCAACAACTTCCTCCTTGAACAAGGTAAGGAATTTATTTACTTATTTATTTCCTTCCTGCTACAATTGTCTCATTTCTTCCTCTAGGAGTGATATTTTTTTTATTTTGTCTTTCGGCTACTTGATCCTTTTCCACTCCTTTAACTATGAGGCTTGATATATCTTGAGAGTATCTCTACATGAATTTTTTGGCCTCTTCTACATGCATATGGTTTTCCTCATCTACTTTGATGTAAAATTCTTATTCTATTTCTTGCCTCTAGAGTTGTAGTTGTTGATCTTGTTATCCCCATTTTGTGAGATAACTAAGGAGATGATATCTTGAGGCCCTCAGGTTACAGACATGGAGTGTCGAGAGACCACATGATTAGATGTGTCCACTTGCACATATGGAAAACCACTCTATTATCATATGTTGGATCCATCGTCAGAGCATCCACCACACCAGCTATCTTTTGGAAAGAATTTGGGTCTTTCTCCATGCGATACAAGTTAGTTATTATGGAAGGTAATCACCTTAATATTTAAGGCATTTAAGCATGTTGTATTCAATCTACTTTTGATTATAAAAATTATGCTTGGACATTATTCTTTTGACCTTGTTTCACCTTGGTGAGTGTCATCGATTTCCTGGTAAGTGGCCAAATTTTGGGGAAGGGGTGTAACTAGGGGTCCCTTGAGGGGTCATCGTACTATTCCTGACCATACTTATCACTTTCCGCTCATCACATTCCCATCACATTCCCCTCTTCTAGGCCCTTTGTATTTAGTGACCCAAGAAGGGCATGTACCTAATTTCATGGGAAGAAGGGGCTAAAGGTCTAGAGGGATGATGGCTGGAAAAAGATAAAAGCCTAAAATACAAACCTTCTAGATGCTCACCCAAATAGGTCTTAAGAGAAATGAAAAGATTCTCCTAAAACATAAAAGACCTACAAAATAAAAATAACATTATATACATGTCCCCACTTGTTGAGGTGTGTACACTCATGAAGTGTCCCTTTCTTTGCTTTCATATGGCACTCTGTGTACCTCTAGATTCAAGTGGGACTTATGGCGCTTCCCCCCAAGATAATAGATTTCACTCTAGGGAGTACCTAAGGTTTTGGACTATTAATTAATTAATGGCAATGAATGGGCTTGGAAAAATGATGCATTGAAAATGAAGGTGTGACACACCCTCTACAAAGGCACCCATAGATGAGACAACACGAGCCCTTGTATGTCATGAAACCCATTGACCTATGAAGTCTAAACCCCTATCCACCTCATCATCCACTACATGACCTTGAAGGGGAATCCTTGGAAACATCCCATACTTGAGGGTTTTGGTCTACCCAATAGGAATTTTATGACACCCCTCTCATACCTAAACTTGGTCAATTGTATAGGGCCTTTGATCATTTGTTTAATTTTATGAGGTAGTTTTGATGCACATTTTTAGATTCCTTTTTTATTATATGTGGTTTTAAATTTCCATGATATTTTGATTTGATATCCTTGGAGGGCGTACTCATTTGTTTTGCAGGACCTTGTCTGGTGGACAGTTTTGGAGGAAAAAGCCTAGATTGGGCTTCCATGGGGCTTGAATCCCATAGGTTAGATGCTAAGGTCCCACATGCCAGATCATGATGAATTTCCTTTGGAGGCCTAGAAGACATCATGGATGACCTTGCCTAGTCCTCACATGCCAAACGACTTTCATAGGAGAGGAAAAACGTCACTTTTGGAGGCTTGATGTCACCTAGGGATAGGGTTTGGTGGTGATGGAGGTCTTTCTCATTGACGCATGGCATGTTTTGAAGGAAGGAGGCTTTGAACCATGAGGAAGAGGCTTGGATGAATGACATATGGCCTTTGAAGGCCTAGCCATGCATCCCCGACTCCAATGACTTGCTCAAAGTGTCAAAACGTCTCCCTAAAGGGGTGACGTCATCTTATTTTAGGGTTTCTAATGCGTAAAAAGTGTAAATTAAATATTATTATTTGGTTTAAGGGGTAAGATAAGGGTCGTTAACCTATTATATTATGTTTTCCCTAATCAAGTGGACAAGCTATGTTTTAGACATTTGGTATAAATAGAGATCATGTGAATCTCTTTTCATAACATAACTCTCCCATTGTGAGAAGTACTTGGCTGAAATTTTCACTACCCTTGGGGATTTCTCTCTCTCTCTCTCTTTTTCATTTTAATGGTTTAATTTTCTATTGGTGGAAGGAAGTGGTGCACTACCTCCTATGGAGCATTTCTCTTGCATATTGGTGGATAACTTTTGGTAAAGTAGAAGTTTATCTTGTTGATTCTTGCTCTAGTTGAAGAGTTTCATTTTGTTATTGTCTCTTTTTCTTAGTTGCAGGGTTAACTAGTTGAAATTCTTGGGGAGTATAAGTGCATACAAACTCACTAATCTCATGAATATTTTTCTTGGAAATAATTTTTTACTTAAGGGAGTGCTAGGAGAAGTAAAAGGTCTTACACCCTTCTAGCATTTTCCTAGTTAGATTTAATTGCCTTGGGGATAAGAGGGTTTACACCCCTAAGGAAGTAGTATATTTAAATCTTTATTTGAATCCATAACCCAATATTCAAGGAACTAATCATTTACTTTTTTTCATTGGAGAAATAAAATAGCACATTGGGAAACATGATTTTTGGCCATTTCAATTTTCTGCAATTTGGGTTTTGTTGCTTGTGCCTAGCACACCTCTTGGCCACTAGGGCGTGCCCTCTAAAGTGGTATTTATTTATGTTGTTATAAAATTTTATATACATCCATTAGGGCTGCATAAACCCTAACGTATTCCCATTCATAACTTGGTTTTCAACCATCATAATTTGCTAATAGTTTTCCACATTTATCTGTTTGGCCTAGCACAACTTTTGGGTGGATTCTTTGTGAGTTTTGGTGGTTGGATTTGCTGTTATAAAAAAAATTTTGATACAGCCATAAGGATGAAAAATATCCCTACAAATATCTTTTATTACATCCTTGTTTCATTGCTAAAGTCTTATGCTTTCATACTTGAGAATTACTAGTGTTTATCTAACTTATCTCTTGCATCATTTGTTGGACTTTTAGCAATTGTTTAGCAGCTTTTATACTTAATTTCTTGCTGATATACATTGTTTTCTACCTATATAATTAGGGAAAATAATATTTATTTTATTTTCCATCTAACATTATACATATATGCTTGGCTTGTTCTTGTGTCTTGAGCAGGTACAACAATCTTTGCATGTGTTCTTATCTCTTGGAAACCATTGGCTACCATCCAGAATCTTGCCCAAGCCTTTCCACATATTATATATTGACCTTTAGGGGGACCTTTCTTCATATCTTCACCTTCCATATCATTTCACCCATGGTCATTGGGATCCCCCCTTAAGGTGATTCTCTCATCTCTAAAGTGATGGGAATACCTGCCTAAGGTGACAGTGGGTTGGTGTTCTCTAAGTTGTCACCATTTGGTGTTTGGGTCAGGATTTTCCAAACCAAAAACTTGTGAGATAAAAAATATAGGCTAGATACCTTGTGCTTATATGCTTCTATCCTACTATTTATATCATTCACTATAAGAGAGTTCATGCCTTCAAACACGTGAAGTGATGCTCCTATCTCATCTACATATTTCTATGGATTTTCTCTAGTTATAGGAAAATTGATTCTACTTTTATGTTTCTTTTGTCCTGAGTGTTGGACACACTGACTAAACTGAGAAGGGGGGGTGAACAATGTAGGGATCTTTTTCCCAAAACTTCCCCTTCACAAACTTCTTAGATAGCTATCACCATTTACTCATTACTTATTACTGTCGTTCATAACCAGTCAAATGTTAATATACATTAAAAACATATAGAAACATATATCATCAACAAGTCATCATCACAAGGAACACAATATGTATGTACAATTTTCTTTTTATTACAGACTTCAATCCTTGGGTTATCAGCAACATCTGAATAAAGTACAACTCTACCAAAGCACCGGTTCTATAATGCAAGACTCAGATTACACACTCAGCACCAACTGAGATGAGGCAACAATCCTCAACAGATGTCAATCTGTCAACAGGTACGTGACATGTCGATAGTTCAACATGCATATGTATGTTCCCTACCAGCAGTGCAACCCGTGTATGTACGTGCTCTGGCTCACTGCAGCCTGCGTATGCTTTCAGAAAATAGGGTTTCTAAAACTTCATCTTTCTGGACCTTCAGACTCTTTCTCTTCTGTCACATCCACTTATTATCTTTTCATTGTACCATTTGAACCATAACCAATCTCAACACATATACGTTCTTCCACAACAAACTCATGCTCCTCAACCATACAATATGAATGTTATTCGTCATGTACAAACAACTGGTATACTATAGCAATCATATCAATACTGAATCATAAAAGTGTTTCTCACTCCATCAACTAACACAAACCACATCACAACAACCATACCAAGAATTCCTTAAGCATCCACTACACAACAAGCAAGAGTATTCATCAAAACAACAATGTAACCATACTAGAGTTTCTATGGCAGATCTGAGCCCATAGAATGCAGATATGGAACATGCTTCAGTCTCCAAGAGCCAGTCATCAGCTCAATCAAAAGTCTTCATGACTTCACTCACTGTATGTTCCCTGTCCTCTTACATCCCATCTATGTATGCTCCCTAGCTCACTGTAGCTCACGTATACCTCAGAAAATAGGGTTTCTGAGCTTCCGAGACTTTTGTCGTCATGATCTCAGACTTGTCAAAACTTTGATGTGTCCATGATATACTACAGACGCTCTCCCTCTCAAAATAGATCTTCAATACATGCTCAAGGATGCACAAGATATCTCACAAAAGATACAAAAGAGGTTCCTTTCACAAGAGACCCTTGCCTCTTATTTATACTCTCCAAGTAGTTATCTTCTACGTCACTTCTAGGTCAGTTAACCCACTTCTAAGTCACTCAACCTATCTTCCTCTTTTTAGGGTTAACCACTTTCCATAAATAGAAATTTCTCCATTACTTTATCATTTAAATATTTCTTCTTGACTTTGTCACCTCACTTTATCATTTAAATAATCTTCTTTGATTTTGTCACTTCACTTTATTATTTAATTAATCCTCCTTGACTTTGTCACTTCACTTTGTTATTTAAATAATGTTTTCTTATTTGCAAGAACTTTGACTTCATTGACCTCTTGGGGCTTCAAGCCAACATCTGAGGGTCCTTCATCTTCATAGGGCCATTACTCTCAAACTATGAGGAGTTATGTGGCATTCCACATACCACTGGAAATGGCATGACAAGCACAATACATCTAGGATAGTTTCACCAACAATTTCATTGATATTCATCTCATTATTCCATATATAAGGATGACCATACTTAAAGGATAACTCATCCATAAAGCGTCGTCCTGTGAGGGATTTCACCATAAGGGGACCAATTTAGATTTCATCCATTTGTGAACCTTATCAACCATGATATACCAATGAAACCACATTGTTCCATCTTTATATATGCATCATGTATCAATGATAACTCATTGATCCATATTCATCAATATACTATGATAGGATATGTATACATCAAACCTTTGACATAAATCAATCACTTGACATTAATTAATCACTTGACATCAATAACTTGACATCAATCTTTGGCATCAATGACAACATGATCCAACAATATCCCCCTTTGGCATTGATGGAAATACCAACATTGATGTCAACATGTAGACAAGGCATGCTCTACATCAATAGTCATATATCAATGTGACTATCTCTTCACATCAATAATCATTAATCACATCAATGTGACTATCTCTCCCCCTTTGACATCAATGGCAAAGGGTCATTCTCCCCTTGGGGCTGCTCCCCCTTTCACTATCTCTCCCCCTGTCTAAATTCCTTTGATATTCCTCTAAATAATCTCCCCCCTTTTGATCAAGGGATATCACTCTGGTGTAATGTTGACGATATATCGCTCATACTCCCCCTGTGACCATCACTCCTCCTAGAATTATGCTTATGTGCTCTTTTTTCAAATATAGGGTTTTTTCCTAGTATGCATCTGATAAATATCTCCTCATAGAATCATGGGAAGAAGAATGACTCCCCCTATGGGTATGTCTCCCCCTATCTTCTCTACAAAATGAAAAATGTGCTACCACATGATGATCCTTGGACCTGTCCATGCGTCAAACTCATGCCATACCAAACATCATGAAGAAAAAGATATGTCAATGATTGAATAAATCCATCATGTACCAAAATGTGTACCCACCATGCACAACACCCATGTACATCAACACCATACAATGTGCCATAAGATATCATCAATGGAATGTATCAACCATATGCAAAAAGAATGTGCCAATGGTGTACCAATCATATACCTCCATCAACATGCCAACCATGTGCATTTACCAATATGCCAAAAATGTGCATCTACCAACATGCCAAAACAAGTGTCATATCACTCATGATATGTCTCCACAATGAACCAAGTGTCATAATCATGTATCTCAATCAATTAAGTGTCTCATCATATCATCCAAACATATACCATCTATGAGTGTACCAAACATGTACATCAACATGTATCACCACTTGCACCAAGCAAGTGCATCAACCATGCATCACGACAAAATGAATCCTCATGCATGTATGCCAAATCAACCATAAAACATGTTCCAATCAAACATAAAACATGTGCCAATCAACCTGCTAGTAGGTGCCTCTACCAATGTACTAGAAGTGTACCAATCATGCATCAACTATAAATCAAATTCATAAATGATGTACAACATGAACACCTCATCAACTCACCAACTACATGTCCCAATATGTAGTTCAACATTATGCCAAATGCATGCACCAAGATATCCAACAAAAGATATATCAATGAAACTCAAATATGTACCAGCCATGTACCCCAATAGATTATCCTCAATCCTTCATTCACTACAACAAATACTAGGCATCCAAATACATGTACTAGTAGTATGCTTCAAAAGATCAATGACATCTCTAGCTATCATTATCAAGATATATCACATAACCAAGGTGCCATAACTTCATTGTCATAACCAACATTGTTCTTCAACAATAAATGCCTCAATACATACTCATGGGTTAGTGCCACCCATTTAACATAGCCTTTCATTTTATATCATCACATTACATAATCCAATATGTAAACATGAAAACCTGCAGCAAACAATGTCAGAACCTGCAACAAACTATATCAGACCCTGCATCACAGAGTCATACCATCACATAAAGTCGCAACCCATGTGCATAGCCTTTTTCCCTAGGCTTTACCACATATAAACGACATGTTGCACATACATCTCATGTATGTACGCGACCTATTCAAGGTCAGCCTACGTATGTACACAACTGTTACCATTGTCACCCACATATGCTTCTATAGATGTCACACTTGAGCCTCCCTTAAGGCTTCCATTATTCTTTGGTTGTCCAGTCTTCTTCACCCACTTCTGAAGGTGTCCCTGCTTCTCAGAACTTGAGCTCTGAGCTTCCATTTTCTCAAATATTTCTCCCTTCCTTACTTCATTCCTTCTTCTAGTCATGCTAGATGAATTCCTCATCATGGACCTTCTTCTTCTGTTCCAACAATCTTGGGATTTGTGGCCAAATCCACTACAACTGTAGAATCTCATGTTGTGACAATGAACAACAATGTGTCCCACTTGATCACATCTCCAACACCTTTTGGTGTTATGAAATCTTCCATTATCTCTCCTTGCACAAGATCTACATCCCAAATCTTTGTGACCATATTCATTACATGAATAACATTGACCATGAAAAATAATTTCATACCTTTGCTTTGGTGTCCATATTCTTTGAGGTGTAAGGATGGATTCTTGATGTCTTCCTTGCTTTGTTCTTTTGAAATTTTCTTTTCCTTGTGTAGATGGTTGATTTTCAACATTGTCTTCATCCTTTGAGAGTGAGGGACTTACCTCATGCTTCTTTGAGGTGCTTGCTTCAGCATATGTAGCTTCTCCCTTGTATCCAAGACCTGATTTATCATTTGGTGATCTTTGAATTTCCAAGATCTCATTCAATATTTTTGAGCTATTCAAGAATTTGTTTGACTTTTCTACCTTCTTTCTAATATAAACAATTTCATCTTCTAACTTATGACATGGTTCTTCTTTTTCATTTATTTGATCCCTCAATAGTTCCTCTACCCTTTTGGCTTCTTCAATTTGGGTCTTGATATGGACAATAATTTCAAAACTTTTGCTAATCTCATCATCTACCTTCTTATCTTATTTTTAGTTCTCTAGTCTTGTGATCTCTTCTTCCTTTCCATCTAATTGAGTCTTATTACTCTCTTCATGTTCTTTGAGCATTTCCTTTAACTTCAATATGTGCTTTTGACTCTTCTTAAGAAACTTTTTAGCGTTATCTGAAAGATAGCTATAGTCTATATAATAGTGGTCATTGCTATATTCATATAGACTTATTTCAATTGTCTCTTTAAGCTCCAATAGTTTTTATTCTACTTCTTCCATGGGATAACAATCAATTGATTTTATCCAAGCTACTTCTAAATTTTCTTCTTCACTAGTAGAGAAAAATTCAACATCATCACACATTGAATTATTGCAATCAAGGGTTTGTGGAGATTCTTTACCTTCATTTGAAATGTCTTCAAGATATTCCTCTTTGCCAACATCATCACATGATTCTTTTCCTTCATTTGAAATATCCTAAAGATCCTCCTCTTTTCCAACATCATCACATTTAGAAATAATGCAATCAATAGTTTTTGGAGATTCTTTACCTTCATTATTCTTGATGGAGTTGTTTTCAAGGTCCTCCTTTTTTATTTGATATGTATCCTCTAGCTTTAGCCATAGATCCTTGGCATAAGTGAATTGTCCCATGCTCTCTTTGATAGGGCTTGAGAGTCCACTAAGAATGGTCTTGAGAGCCAATGCATCATTCTTCTTTCCTTCCCTTTGAGCTGCAAACTTTGACTTGTTCTTAAAAGAAACTGATCCACCAATGGTTGACTTCCAAATACATGCTCCGATTTCCTTTAGATGCACTCTCATCTCTATTCTCCAAGTAGAATAGTTTTCCTCCTCAAGGATTGGAACTTCATCATCCATTTGTGTGTCTATGGATCTCCTCCAAGCTTGTTAAGGCTTATAGTGAAGGCCTGCTCTGATAAAATAATTTGGACACACCGACTACACTGAGAGGGGGGGTGAACAATGTAAGACTGTTTTTCCCAACAGTTCCCCTTCACAAACTTCTTAGTTAGATATCACCATTTACTCATTACTTATTACTATCATTCATAACCAGTCAAATGTAAATATACATCAACAACATATAACAACATATATCATCAACAAGTCATCACCACAAGGAACACAAGATGTATGTATAATTTTATTTTTATTACGGACTTCAATCCTTGGGTTATCAGCAACAACTTAATAGAGTACAACTCTACAAGAGAACCAGCTCTATAATGCAAGACTCAGTTTACACACTCAGTACCAACTGTAGAAATTTTAATACAAATGATGTATTGCCTGGATTCTCCTGATCTAACAATTATATGCCACTGTTAAATAAAGAATCACTTCTACAAATATTCTTGCATAATTTAATACACAATCGCCAATTGCAATATCAAGAAGAAAGATCAATCACACATAACACAGATGTTTTTACCAGGAAAGAATAAAGATAAAAACCCCACTATCATATATTATGTATATATCATGGATCATGAAACAATCTCATACAAAACTCTAATCCAAGAGATCTCAGTACAATATACAACCGTCTCACACTATCATACAAAAATTGACAAATTCATGTGCCAATTTACTGCTTCCAGGCAGCCTGCCTCCTCTACGCAATCCCTGCTAATGGAAATACCTGCAATGAATGAATCCCTCTTTCCTAGGCTACACAATCCTCATGGGTACATCCAATGTGTGTGTGGTTGCATGAGTGCACTCACTAATGTCACAATTGATAGTCAAACTGTCCCTTTCACCTGTTATCTCAATTGGGTCTCCACTGGATCTGACATGCATGTAATTAACAATGGTAAATCTTCAGTTGCATGTGAGATCACTGATTGTGAATTAATTAATAATTAATTCATTGATATCTCACTAGTGTAAGTTCAGTTACAACTAGTAAAACTGAGCTTAACTCACTTAACTAAGTTAAAGTACTTCACAACTCACATAACTACACATATAACTCTGTTACAACTTTGAATCACTCAGTTACAACTAATTCGACTTGCATGTCCCACCAATCAACCTTAGAACTCGAATTTCCTATAGCTAACTGATTTTCCACTTCAGTTAACTATTTCCAAGTGCTCATTGAGAATAGATTAATATTTATTGCCCAACTATTATTAAGGGATAATAATAGTCGACATACATCTATAAATAGAATTTGCTCACCATCTATAAATAGACATCATCTATAAATAGAATTTTCTCATCATCTAAAAATAGACTTCCACCTAAAAATAGCCTGAGGCTCCATCCTAGTGTAGGTGCATAATTTTCACTACGATCTTCTTGTTGAATCTCAACACTCCCTCTCAACAAGAAAGGGATTATCCTTCACCCTGATCCTGTCTCTTTGGTATTCGAATTTTCTCTTGGTGAGTGCCTTTGTTAGAATGTCTGCATCCTGATCTTTCGTAGGAATGTACTAAAGAAACATGGTATTCCGTTGCACATAATCTCTGATATGATGATACCGTATATCTATATGCTTATATCTATCATGAAACACATGATTAATTGAGAGTTTCATGCAACTTTGATTATCACAATGAATCACTGTCGGATCTAAATGAGAACCAAACAAACCAACCAAGATATTTCTCATCCAGATAGTCTCACATGCAGCTTGACTTGCTGCCATGTATTCCGCTTCTGCTGAACTGAGTTCCATTGATCTTTGTTTCCTGTTGTACCAAGAAACAACTATAGATCCGATACTAAAGATCCCCCCTGATGTGCTCTTTCTGTCCGTTGGGTTGCCTGCCCAATCTGCATCCGTGAAGCCATACAAATTCACCTCATCGATCTATTTGTACTATAAGACATACTCAGATGTGCCCCTTAGGTATCTCAGGACATGCTTACCTGCCTTCCAAAAGAGCTTGGTAGGCTTAACCCTCGCTTGACTCAGCTAGTTAACCGCATAGAAAATGTCTAGTCTCATGTTCACTAGATACATTAACGAACCCACTAACTGTCGATAGACAATAGAATCCACTACCTCTCAAAAAGTAGCATCCTCTTTCCTCCAGTTTCCTAGAAGAGAAGTATCCATGGGTTTGCAACCCTCCATGTGAAACTTATCCAATATCTCCCTTGCATACTTTCCTTGAGACACAAAATGTTCACCATCTTGCTGCCATATTTCCAATCCAAGGAAATAATGAAGAAGTCCCATATCCTTCATCTCAAACTCCTTTGCAAGGTCCTCCTTGCATGAGTGTATCAGTTTCTCATCACCAATTAGTATTAAATCATCAACATAAAGAACAATGATTAAAATCTTACCCTTGTATATCCATCTCAAACCTACCATTGATTTGTCGACCGATCTTGGGACAATTTCCCATGCACTGTTTTTTAAAATGGAGTCATACTCCTCCACCATTGCATCAACCCAAGTGGGATCCTACACTACTTCCTGAAAGGAATATGGTTCAGTCACAATACATTTTCTCATGAGAGCCATGTATCTAGTAAATCGAATAGGAGACTGTCTCTATATGTGTTGTGAAGTAGGGGCTCCTACATTCTATGAAACATCTAGTCTTAATCTATCACCTTCCATGGTGTGATTTCTACCATTTCTAATGGATGGCTCTACATGCGTGAATTCATCCACTCCATGAACCTCCTCATTTTGTTGATTCACATCTTGAGACTCTTCTTTGGGAACCAATAGTTCCTCCTCTGCATGTAAGTCTAGCTTCCTCTCAAGCGACAACCACATGGATTTCCCCTCATCGAATTTTATATCCCATCGCATAACATTCTTCTTACTATTAGGAAAATACACACAATAATTATGGGGTGTTTCTGTGTACCCCAAAAATATCCCAACTTCAGCAGTCGGCTCCAGCTTCTTCCTGGCGTTCTTGGTCACATGCACATAAACAGATGAGCCAAAAATATTGAAATGAGAAACATCAAGTTTCTTACTAGTGAAAGCTTCTTTAGGTGTACTCATGCCAAGTAATCTATGAGGACAATGGTTTTTCACATAAACCGTAGTGTTGCATGCTTCCGCCCACAAATGCATTGGTAGGCCCTGATCATGCAACATCGCTCGAGCTGCACCCACGATCGTTCTGTTCTTCTTCTCCACAACCCCATTTTGTTGTGGGTTATGAGGCGCTATGAGTTCTCTTCGAATTCCTTATTTGTTTCAGAAGTCTTTGAATTAGTTAGAGATGTATTCTCCACCATTATCGCTCCTCAGAGCCTTCACTTGATTCCCCGACTCTTTCTCTGCCAATGCTTTAAACTCACATAACTTTGACAATGTTTGATCCTTCTTCTGCATGAATAAGATCCAACATTTACGAGAAAATTCATCAACAAAAATAACATAATACTTATGTTTTATTGTTGAAGCAACCGAGAATGGTCCACACACGTTTGTGTGAATTCTCTCAAGGATCACCAAAGCACAGTTCTGCTTTTCATGAAAGGTGGACTTTACATACTTCCCCATGGTGCAACCCTTGCACTGATCTAACTGAGCAAGTGTTCCCATTGGAAGTCTAGTAGATATTTGTTGCATGATTTTCAAGGCTCCATGATGAAGATGGCCCAATCGCCTGTGCCATAATTCGCCCTCATCCCAACTCACCACTTTTTTTGCCTTTCCCAACATGGCAGTGCAACCATCTACCTCCATCTTGTATAGATTCTTAACTCAAATCCATGTCTTATTTATTTGACCCATTGTTTTATGTCGAAGGAAGGATTTTCCATCGCTGAAAACAACGTCATAGTATTTGTCCTCCAACATTGCGACTAAGACCAAGTTTTTCTTCAGGCTTGGAACATGCATAACATCTTTCAATTGAAATGGTTTACCTGACTTCCTCTGAAAGGTAAGGGCACCAACGCCAGTTGCACTGTATCTTCCATCGTTTTCCATCTCAATATGCATTTTGAGAATTTTCTCCTCCAAGTCACTGAAAAGCTCCTTATCTCCCGTCATCTGGAAGGAAGCGCCACTATCCAAATACCACACTGATCCCAATTCACTTGATGCCATGAATGTGATCAAGGAAAAGTCAAGTTCAAATTGTGAGGTAAGGGCCTCACCAGCTACAACTCCAACAACTTTCTTGTTCGTCTTCTTCTGCGGACAGTTAGTGGCAAGATGCCCATGTTCGTGACAGTGAAAACACTTCACTTTGGACAAATCTAGCTTCTTGCCTTTAGACTCAGATTTTGAATGGAATTTCTTCCCCTTCCCTTTCCTTGACTTGGAAGCCAAATCACAATCCTCTTCATCATCATTCTTTGATGAAGAGCCATCTCTAGTGTTCCTCTTGAACTCCTCCTGCACTAGATCTAACCATAGTTGTTCCCAATTTGACAATTTTTCCATTCCATTGACAGAGTCTTGATAACTGTGCCAACTCTTGGGAAGTCCTAGGAGAGCCAATCTCACCAAATCATCATCATTGACTATTATTCCCACACTCCCCAACTCATCCTGACATTGGAAAATATTTGTGAGATATTTTGGAATGCAGTCGCCCTTCTCCATCTTGATCTTCCTGAGTTTATCTTTGAGCACCAATTTCCTATGGTCGTTGCTATTTTGGAATAGATTTGTCAAAGTCTTCCACATTGCATATGGTGTGACTTTCCCATGGAGACTTGAGACAATGTGGTCTCATAATCCCTCCAACAGGATCCTCCTCGCCTTTTCCACTTTCTTTTTCCATGCATCAAGATTTACAACATCTGGCTTAGGAACATCTTTGTCAATGAATTCCTTCAAGCCATTGTCTTCGAGTACTGCCTCCATCCTGTCCTTCCAATAAATGTAGTTTTAGATTCCCTCGAGTGCATACTCGAACCTCAAACCATTGAAATCCATTTCGATCTTGAATTAACTGTAGCACCAAGAAAGTCTTTCTACAAATTTGAATTCTATCCAATCACAAAATTAGCTTTTGCAATTTTCAGCGCTCTGATACCATGTATAAATTTTAATACAAATTATGTGTTGCATGGATTCTCCTAATATAACAATTATATTCCATTGTTAAATACATAATCGCTTCTACAAATATTCTTGTGGAATTTAAAACACAATCGCCAATTGCAATATCAAGAAGAAAGATCAATCACACATAACACATATGTTTTTACTGGAAAAGCATAAATCTAAAAACCCCACTAGAATATATTGTGTATATATCATGGATCATGAAACAATATCATAAAAAAATCTAATCCAAGAGCTCTCAGTACAATATACAATCATCTCACACTTTCATACAAAAATTCACAAATTCATCTGCCAATTTACTGCTTCCAGACAACCTGCCTCCTCTACGCAATCCCTGCTAATGGAAATCCTTGCAATGAATGAATCCCTCTTTCCTAGACTGTGCAATCCTCATGGGAACATCCACTATGTGTGTGGTTTCATGAGTGCACTCACTAATGTCACAATTGATAGTCAAACTGTCCCTTTCACCTGTTATCTCAACTGGGTCTCCACTGGATTTGACATGCATGTAGTTAACAATGGTAAATCTTAAGTTGCATGTGAGATTATGGATTGTGAATTAATTAATAATTAATTCACTAATCTCTCACTAGTGTAAGTTCAGTTACAACTAGTACAACTGAGCTTAACTCACTTAACTGAGTTAAACTACTTCACAACTCACATAACTACACATATAAATCTGTTACAACTTTGAATCACTCAGTTACAACTAATTCGACTTGCATGTCCCACCAGTCAACCTTTGAACTTGAATTTCCTATAGCTAACTGATTTCCACTCCAGTTAACTATTTCCAAGTGCTCATTGAGAATAGATTAATATTTATTGTCCAAATATTATTAAGGGATAATAATATTCGACATACATCTATAAATAGAATTTTCTCACCATCTATAAATAGACATCATCTATAAATAGAATTTTCTCATCATCTAAAAATAGACTTCCACCTAAAAATAGCCTGAGGATCCATCCTAGTGTAGGTGCATAATTTTCAC
>JZKD02S2183782.1:980898-993867 GCA_000966675.3 Picea glauca
ATTTGGGTGACCCAACCAGTGGGGTCCGAGCCATCAAATTTGGTTACATCCACCCGCGGAAGGCGTATGTCCTGTTGAAAGTGATGGGGCTGAAAGGAATGGGAAGAAGTTTCACATTCAGTCTTTGTATGTGCATCAGGAAAAGAGTCATCGGTAGGGATCTTGAGTTTGGTGCAGAGTGATGCAAAGATAGATTCAAGTTGGGTGGTCAGTTCATGTTTGACTTACTCCATTGCGGACTGCACGACTTCATTTACGGATGCATTTATGGTGGCATTGATGGATGCATCATGGGAGGCAATAGTAGCACTGAGTTGTTGCACTTCTTGTTGGGTCTCGAGGAAACCAGATTGCAAGGTGTTGAAGCAAGACTCTAGTTCTTGGCTACATGTATGGGCCATGAGGATGGGTGAACTGAAAAGGGAGTGGGTTGGGTCAGAATTTTTTGTAGAAAAATGATATGGATGAATGTGATAAGGGAGAAGAGATGAATCTAATGGAATAGATCTCAAATAATGGTGAAAAAATTTCCAGAATTCTTTTTTTTTTTACAGCTGCGGGGTTATACTTTGGTCTGAAGAATGTTGTAGTGCTGAAATCCCCAAATTATTAACCAGAAAGAAATGTGTATTTACTTGGCAACCCGAACACAGATGCGCGACAGTAGATCTTGCCAGTTTAATTTGTTTATGATTATGTTTATGTTCCCCAAGGGTTAGATATTCAAGGGTTCTATAGACAAGGGTTTGCCCTATGCTATAGCTCTCTGATATACGTGCGGGGTACAACAATAGTACTCGGCCCAATATCTCAGGGAACTAACTAAGGAGAATAGACTGTACCCTTAGTCGTACTACCCGACTACCCAGGTACTAGAGAGTATCTTCCCGAGTGTTGTTCTCGGTGACACTATAGCAGTCCGACGGACGATAGGTTTATCTAAAGAGGGCTTCAGGAAATATAGGTCGATCCGTGCACAGGTGTTGTCTGATGCACTACCACTCGAAGGGGTACCAATAGGGGTTACAAGGGTGGCCAACAGATGTGCGCTTAAGAACCACTTGTATTTCCTGCATGTATGAATCCCTCAACCACGGGTTTATGTGCATAACGACAGATCTCTGTGGCTTAAAGATGTCGAAATACGTCTCTACCCTGAAAAAAAATACCCACAATTTCTACCAAGGAAAGTGCTCTAATACCACTTGCAAGATACCAGATATATAAAATATGTAGAACAGAAATAAAATGCTAGAAATGGCAGAATAACAGTAAAATATCCAGCATAATCTTATAACACAGATATGATATAAGAATAGTAATAGAAATAGCACTTTGATTCAGAAAGCAATGTTCACAGGCCTCTTCGAGGGGGCAATCTCCAATCGATCAGCGCTCTGTTACAATAATCTTCAAGATAGGGTTTTCATACCCTCGACCCTTATTTATACTAAATATGCCTATTAAGAGAAACATCTAGAGGAAGATCCTTCTAGAAGCAGAAGCTTCTATTAGGTCTTCTTACATCCGCCTTATTTTATTTTATTGAAATGCCTTATTAATATTGACCTTTATTACATCCGAATACATTGATCTACCTATGTGCGGGTTAGGACCTTAACAAAATCTCAATATATCAACAGGTACACGACCTGTTGGTAGTTCAACATGCGTATGTATGAGCCCTACCAGCAGTGCAGCCCGCGTATGTACATGCTCTGGCTCACTGCAGCCTGCGTATGCTTTCAGAAACTAGGGTTTTTGAAACTTCATCTTTCTGGCCCTTTAACCTCTTTCTCTTATGTCGCATCCACTTCTGATCTTGTCACTATACCATCTGAACCATAACCAATATCAACACATCTATGTTCTTCCACAACAAACTCATGCTCCTCAACCATACAATATGAATGTTATTCGTCATGTACAAACAACCGGTATACTATAGAAATCATATCAACACTGAATCATAAGAGTGTTGATCACTCCAACTAAAACAAACCACATCACAATAGCCATACCAAGAATGCCTTAAGCATCCACTACACAACAAGCAAGACTATTCATCAAGACAACAATGTAACCATACCAGAGTTTCTATGGCAGATCTGAACCCATAGAATGCAGATATGGAACCTGCAGGCTGCTTTAGTCTCCAAGAGCCTGTCATCAGCTCAATCACAAGTCTTAATGACTTCACTCACTATACATGCTCTGTCCTCTTATAGCCCGTGTATGTATGTGCCCTAGATCACTGCAGCCCACGTATACCTCAGAAACTAGGGTTTCTGAGATTCTGAGACTTTTGTCGTCATGATCTCAGACTTGCTAAAACTTTGATGCATCCATGAGATCCTCTAGACGATCTCCCTCTTGGAATATATCTTCAATACATGCTCAAGGATGCACAAGAGATCTCACAAAAGATACACAAGAGGTGCCTTTTACAAGAGACCCTTGCCTCTTATTTATACTCTCCAAGTAGCTATATTCTAGGTCACTCAACCTATCTTCCTCTTCTTAGGGTTAACCACTTTCCATAAATAGAAATTTCTCCATTACTTTATCATTTAAATATTCATTCTTGACTTTGTCACCTCACTTTATCATTTAAATAATCTTCTTTGATTTTGTCACTTCACTTTATTATTTAAATAATCCTCCTTGACTTTGTCACTTCACTTTATTATTTAAATAATGATTTCTTCTTTTCAAGCACTTTGACTTCTTTGACCTCTTGGGGCTTCAAGTCAACATATGAGAGTCCTTCATCTTCGTAGGTCCATAACTCTCAAACTATGAGGAGTTATGTGACATTTCACATACCACCATAAATGGCATGACAAGAACAATCCATCTAGGATAGTTTCACCAACAATTTCATTGATCTTCATCTCATTATTCCACATATAAGTATGACCATACTTCAAGGATAACTCATCCATAAAGTGTCTTCCCCTGAGGGATTTCACCATAAGGGGATCACTTTAGATTTCATCCATTCGTGCACCTTATCAACCATGATATACCAATGAAACCACATCGTTCCATCTTTATATATGCATCATGTATCAATGATAACTCATTGATCCATCTTCATCAATATACTATGATAGGATATGTACAAATCAAACCTTTGACATCAATCAATCACTTGAAATTAATTAATCACTTGACATCAATCACTTGATTTCAATCTTTGGCATCAATGACAACATGATCCAACACTGAGACCTCTCCCATCTTCTATCTTTTCGGGGTCTCCGTGCAATTCCCTATTGTGAATTAATGTAGTAAAAATTTCCTGCATCAATCACTTCGTCATCAATTTCTAACGTATTTAAGGATGAAAATGAGAATCTAGATGATATTACAACATAGGAGTTTATGGATTTAAGGGAGAGGTAAAAATTGATACCACTCTGGTTGTTATAGGGGTGTACATTTTTCTTCTCTCCTATTCTTCTTTCTTCTTATTTAGTTTTGCATCTCTGTGTTTCATTCTTGTGATTCTCTCTTGTTCCTCAGAGGTCGTGCAGGAAGCTTCTTCGGCCATTTTATTTTACCGTTATGTTGCTTCATAGGTAGCTTCATCTTCTGGGGCTTTGAAGGATCTCTCAACTTCTGGGGCCTCGTGATCCCATAACTCTTTCGCGTCCTTGGCATTATCCATGACTTCATGCGCATTTTGTTCCTCCACAACCTTAGCTATCTCCACGATGTCATGGGATGACTCAACTTATCCAAGTGACTTATCCTCTATTTTCTTTTTCCTAGCCATCTCTTCATCCTCAAAGAATTTCCTTAGATCTTCATTTCCCTTGTATTTCTGGGCTCGTTCATCTGTGTCCATCTTCTCCTAGGTGTCCCTTATTGCTTTATGTTGTTGTTGAATAATTAAGATTTTATCCTCCTCTTGTTTTGCTAAAAATGCATCAGCCTGGAGTGTGCCTACTATGTGGGCCAATAATTCTTCATACAACCTGGCCTCATGGAAAAATTCTTCTTCCTCCCTTGTTTTGTGTTTGAAAGGGGGTATCATATTCAATGTCTTGTACTGATATATGCACTACTTTTTTGGGGTCATGGTTCTTTGTTGTCCCTGTACATAACATTATCTCTTTCAGAGCTAAGACCTCCTTCCCTTTATGTGTGATATTTACCAGTGTGAATTTCCCCAACTTGATCAGGAAACTGTTCCAACTCCTCTTGTTGTCCATCTACATGGAAACTGCTATGCAAATTTCCACTATTTGGTATGCAACCTCCCTGGCTAGACGTTTATCTGAAACATACCAGGGCAATAGTTGTGGTGGTGAACTACATCCATATACCCAAATGTAGGTATAATTATTTTCCAGGTACTAATATGTTATTTCCTACAAGTTTTCATGTGCCTCTGATGATATCCTCTGCAAGTTCTGGCTGACAAATAGTTGATACATAGGTGCATTGAAGTAATCACATATTTGATATAAAAATTCTTGATACCAACTCATCCATAGTTCATAGAAATATACATGAATGGGGGGGAAGTCTAGATTTCAATTCCAACCCATTTATGGATTAGGGTCATATGCACAAATAACATCAATGAGGAAGGGAAACTTATAAAAACCTAGATGATTGTTTTTACAGGACTCCTGGATGCTAAGGAAAATATTGGATGATAATATTGACGCCCAATTGAAAATCTCTCCCAATTCTTATACTACATGCACCATGGTTGTCCACTCCTACTTGTAGTGTATGCATTTCTCTTCCCCATATAATCTGCATATCATGGAAATCGGTAGTTGATATGGGAGTTTAAAGTATTGGGTATTGTATACCCTTCTTAGATTGGCAGTTTGGAGTTTCCTAATCCCACAAATTATGAATAAGCTTAAGTGGCTTTGTAATTTCCATAGTAAATTTCTCCAGGTTTCCCTTGTTCAGGAACACCAATGGATTTGGTAGCATATAAGTTTTATGGAAAGTGTCTCGATTTAGAGGAGCAATGTCAGTCCCCTTTCTATCAGTGATAACATGTTCTTTTGTATTCACATTCTCATACGTCCACCTTGGCACTTCATTGTATGGTAGGACTGCATCCTGAGTGGCGATGACATGAATGTCTCTCTTCTATATATTCTGATATACATTAAGGTCAGGGTCATTTTCTAGAAAATCCCCACTGCAAAACATGTTGTACATTTCCTCCCATGTGTTTCCACCTTGAATCCCTATGTGATTATTGGTATCAAACATTATCATCACATCTGAGTTGCTTGCTCGAGGTTCCATTTCTAACTATGGAGTTATGATTCTGCACCATGTGGTAGAAATTTCCTCTTTCCTGCGACCTTTAATATTTAAAAACTACGTAAGTTATTCAAATTTATCAGATGCACAACTCAATTCACAAATATTAATAATCTACCCTGACAGATACAACTCATAAATATTAGGCCTTTGTATACCCTTAGTTGTTAATATTGATTGTGCAAATGATCGAGTCTCGAACCTATACCCAACATGTTAGCCATCCATAAATTAATGCAATTAAATTTAGTATTTATTTCACATGTGGGAATCAACACATGATCAAACAACGTTTTCAAAATGTGGGTTCGTGGGGACATGACCCTCGCAGCATGCAACTCATGAGCGTGGTTTAATCACAAGTGAATGTCATTGGGGTGAAATGAGATATATCATGTGTTATGCATTGTGTCTCTGGTCATATGTAGTATGTGAATACATTTTCGATCTATTATACTTCGACGAAAGGAGGTTGCGGGATATGTGGGAATGTGGCGTGTGGGGAGATCGAGAATCTCTTTTGGTAAGTTTGCATGATTCACCATGAAGCGTTATGTCACACAAGCATGCACTTCAGGGCCTGTGGGTTATTTTGATACTTTGTAAGCATGTTCTCTCATTATGAATTGTCCATGAGTGATTTCTCGTAAGCTCATGCTTTGTGGGTCATGGGAAAATAGTCAGTAGCGTTCAAATCACTTGTTGGGGATTTGTTGTGATGTTTCTTCCTTGAAAACACTAAAAGGTGATTGGAGCATATGTAAGCATAAAAATATGTATGTGGTGTGTTGAGGATTTACATTGGCTTGGTGGGATAGGATTAATTTGTTGCAATAGGTTAGGAATGACGGTTTAAGGGATACTAGGTAAGTTCAATGACTTATAACAAGATAGGGAAAACCCCTACTACTCATGGTAGCAAAACCTTAGGAACCAGTGTGCCTTAAGTATCGGGTTAGGTAGAAATTTAGTAAGAAGGGTTCCCATTTAATTTTCCTAAAGTAGAAAAATTTAATGGGAATTGTTGCGGGTACAAAAATTGGTGATTCACTGGGAAGAACCAGTTATCTCTGTTCTTTTATGAATTCAGGGATCCTTTATTTATTTGACGATAATAGTATGGCACGATCGTTGTCTCTCACCTACATCATGGCTTCCACATCACTGAGTTTATTTATGAAAATTAAGTACATATGGTAATAAATTTTAGAACCCTTTTCAAGCATTATCTGTGAGAAGAAGTAAAGGTGAGTTTAGTTCGCTCGCACTCAATTATTAATAGAGCATGACACCACATAGAATTTTATTGTTTTGACATTGGGATAAGTTTGTTCCTCATCTTTATTTTCCTGCCATTGCTTCACTTCCAATGAGCATCCATATCCCCAAGGAAGTTTCCTCAGTACCGTATAAGTATAGCGCCACTACCAGCAAGATTCCATAGCCTCGACGATTTTACTTATACTTCCCACACAATTTTATGGTGATTTCTACTTCCTTTAAATTTTGCATTGATACCACCCTTACATATTTAGATATAAATCTTTGCAATTGCAATTTGGGTGTTAAGGAAGTGAGGTGGTACAATAGTTTCTTTGATATGTTGTCCCAGCCAAAACCTATGATCCTGGTGGGTCTCTTCTTGAAGACATGGATGAATTATAATTTTTTATGTTAAGCGGGAGGGGATCAATGATAATACCAATAAAGGTACATGTATATTCATACACTTCCTTCATGTAATCCCTTAAACCATTTTGTGAGAGTAATACAATGGCCAGGAGAAGATTGTGATCAACTTTTGACTTTTTGATTTGTTCGTCCAAGGCTTAAACTAAGAATTATGACAAGACTCGTAATATTTGTTCATCCCATTCTTATTGCTTGATCCTAGAATTTGCTTCTACCTTGAGTTATGTACATTTTATTCTTTAGTTTAAGATTTTAATGAGAACAAGATTGCAGAGGGTGAATTCCTCATTTCTTATCATAAGGGTTGATCCGCTTTAACAGGTACTTTATAATTGGAGTATGAGAAACAAATTAGGTAATTGGATGGGTCAAGAATTATTCAAACAAGATTAAGAGAAAAAATAAAAATTAAACTGTACAGAACACAAATGACAGAAAAATCAAAACAAGCAAGTAAAAGAAATCCTACTATGTACAGGTCTACATCACCCTAGGTGATCAAGAGAAGTAACATTTGAGGGTTTGGTTGTTGATAAGGAGTTCATGAATCTCCCCTTCTAATTTTTTTAGTTTGAAGGTTCCTGGGCCAATTACTTATTGAATTAGATACGGGCCAATACATAATTGTTGAAACTTAGAATGTTTACCTTTAGCTTCGTTGGCCTTATCCCATATCAGGACTAAGTATCCTACCTAGAATTATTTGATGTTGACATAGTTTTTATCAAACCAATTCTTTACTAACTCTTGGTGATGAGCTAGTTTCATTTTAGATTCTTGTATTTTTTCTTCCAATTTGAGGAGGATGTCTAATTGGTGCCGCATAATTGGAAAATTTTATTCCTAAACATATTGGGATAATTGCAGGGAGGAAAATAACATGTGAGTAGGTAGGATAAATTATTGAATGTATACCAGGAAGAAGGGAGAATTACTGAAGGAGGATTTTGGTTTTATCTTTTCATCTTAGAGGGCATTAGGTAAAGCTAGATGTCAGTTTCATTAGTGATCCGTAATGGTCTTCTTTAAAATTCTAATCAATTTATTTTTAGTGTATTATGCTAGACCATTACCCTAGGGATAGTAGTTCACTTCATACTTCAAATCGATATTATTTTCTAATGCATATTCGGTTAATTTTAATGAAGAAAAGTCTTTTGCATTGTCAAAAACCAAAGATTGAGGAACACCAAACTTGGTTACTATGTGAGAGTTTAAGAAAGTTATTACCTGATCTTCATTTACCACCTTGAGTGGGATAACTTATGTCCAACGAGTGAAATAATCAGTAGCCATCAAGATATACTTGTGTAGATGACAATAGTTAGGGTTGATTTCTCCAATTATGTCCAAACCCCATTGTTTAAAGAAATAATCCATTGTGACGGGTTGCAATGGGAATGTTGGTCTTATTTCTCTTCCGGATGAATTTTGGCATAACTCACATTTGTTGGCATAGGCATGTGCATCCTTGAACAAGGTGGGCCAATAATAACTTGCTCATAGGATCTTGTGTGTAGTCATGTATCCTCTGAAATTTCCTCTAGAAAGACCATCATACAGTTCTGATAGTACTATGTCTACATCATCATTTTCCAGGCACTGAAGTAGTACATCATCATGGTTCCTTCTAAAAATGAATTCCTTCAACGAGTTGATATTTGGTGGACTTCAGTATAAGGGCCTTATGTTTCCTTGGTTCCATATAGTGAGGGGCATGTCCATGCATAATATAGTATTTCATTTCATAGTGCCAGGAGTCAGAGGTAATAGGGACATAACAGATTTGTTCTTCAATCATAGTCACTTCTTCATATAATTCTTCCTCACTATTGGAAATTCTCTCTAAATTAGTGGCAAGCTTGTATATCCCTTTTCCATTTTTATGTTCACCGTCTTAATTTATAAGTCATATTCCTGCAAGGCAGTCATTCAATTGGCCCTTTTCTCACCTAGGTCTTTTTGTACCAGTATATTTCTGATCGCGGGGTAGGGAACTATCACCTTATTTTAGGATATTAACAAGTAAGTTATGAAGTGTTTTACTTCCATGAAGACAACATAAGCATGTTTTTCAACTTCAGGATAGTCTAGTTCTTCTCCCTGTAATCTTGAACTCATAAATGATATGATGATTTATTTCTCCTCCTTGTTCTTATGAGTGAGGACGGTTGCAAATGCAATATCAAACACGAATGTGTATAGGATAAATTTCTAATCAAAGTAAGGGATTATCATGGCTGGAGCCTTCATTCATTCTTCCCAGATTTTGGTAAATGATCCCCATTTAAATTTTACATCCTTTTTTATCATATCTTGAAGTGGTTTGACAATCTCTGCAAAGTATGGAAAAAACCTCCTTACGAAATTTATCTTGCCAATAAAGGACTGCATGTATTTCTTATTATGAGGAAAAGAGATTTTAGAAATTGCTTCTATCCTCTATGGTTATATCATTATTATGGATTCAGATACTACAAACCCCAAGAGTTTTCCTTTGTTTACCGCGAAGATAGATTTTTTACAGTTCAAGAAAATGACAAATGTTTTCCCCTAGAGAAAATGTTCCTCAGATGATTCATGTGGTCCTTTTTGTTTTTAGAGAATAGGGTGGCATCATCTAGGTAGACCAGCATTTATTTTTATATTAAGCCCATAAATTCTACATCCATAGCTCTTTGGAAATTTTCCTGTGCATTAATTAATCCAAAGGGAATTATTTTATATGCATAGGTTCCCCACTTGGTTCTGAATGTTGCTTTCAACTAATCATCGTGGGAAACCAGAACTTGGATGTAGGCTAAGAAGCCATCCAAAATAGATAATATCTCAGATCCTAAAACACTTGGATGTATCCCAAGATTCCATTCAAAAGAGATAACATCTCATATCCTGAAACACACTGCAATGTCTATTCCACTGGAGATACAGGGTATTTTTTTTTATTTTTTTTTTATTTATTTATTTATTTTATTTTATTTTTTTAACGAGGGTCTATTCAAATTCTTGAAATCAACAAATAGATTGATATCCCCATTCTTATTCCTAACATGGACCAATTTGGTAATGCATTGGGTATGTTTGATAGGAGAAATAATTTTGGCAGCTAAGAGTTTGTTCAATTCCTTCTTCACCAAAGGTTCTAGGTTAGGATGCATCTTCTTTATATTTTGTTGGAAGGGATTCGTTCAGGGTTTCATTGGAATAACATGTTGTATAATTATGGTATCAAAGTTTTTAATATCATCGTATGTATAGGAAAAAACATCTTTGTATTATTTGAATAATTATTGAAAGCTTGTTTCTCCTGTGGGGAAAAATTGATACCGAGATTTACAATTTGAGGATGGCATTAGTTCCCAGATTGATGACTTCAAACTGCATGGATGAGCTATTGGTATTATAGTTAGTCACCTTATTTAACTTGTCCTAGAGGTCATAGAGTTTCTCGACTCTTACCACGGGTCTAGGAATAGTATTGGTTTGAGCTCTTTTTTTCCTAACCATTTGTCCTAGAGGAACTTGATTTTTCATATCTCGGTCATGATGATCTCCATCAATGGTTAATTATTTAAAAAAATTATTTCATGTGCAAGAATATTATGATTTGTATGTCATCATTAAAGACTCTCCAGTTGAAGATATTATCAGGTATAGACAATGTGTATAACAATTCCACAGATAAAGTGTCAAGCATCATACCTTCAAATGGGATTAATTTAGATGCAACATTTGCTAATAAATATTCATCATGATTAAGAGAACGAGGTATAGGGATGATATTAAAATATTTAAAATCCGCTATTATATCCCATACCTCTTTTTGGTAGTGTTTGAGATGAATGGAGATGCAATGGATAGTATTCCTTACGTGTTTGAGTACAATCTACAAGTCTCCAAACACCTTTATCAACTCAACTTTAATATCTACTACTTTTCTTAATCCTTGGATGAGAGCCTCATACTCAACAATATTGTTGGTGCACTGAAATTCAAGTCTACATGCTATGAGAATATTCTTACCTGTAGGATATTTCAAGATGCAGCCAACACCTACCCCTTTGTTAGACTTGGATCCATCAAAGAAAAGGATCCACATGTCTAGGGTTAAACTTGATTTTATTTGTGGACAGAGATTAGTTTCATTAAATTTTGCGTCAGGGTTTATGTCAATATCAGTCTATACACAAAAGTTAGTATTTAACCTATCTACTATGGTATATTTGGGCTCAACAATCTGATTGCAATAAAGGATTTAAAATTACATGTATGATTGTGTGTAGGGTGATATTTCAGTAGTGAAATATCCAAAAAAAAAATGTCTAAACTGTAATTCCCCAAGATTAAGTGATTAAACATGATAGGATTGTTTGGGTCATTGAGGTCTGTAACCACATTTTTCATTATCTTTTTATTTCCACCCTTATCTAATTCTTATTCCCGTTATAAGGTAGCCATTGGTGAGACAAATTAGTGGAAAAGTATCCTTTAAGCATAGTTGACCAGTCGCAACCCAACAAAAGTCCATATGTCTCAGGTATATCCACCATAGTAATGTCAATTTTTCGATGCACCTTTGGGTTGGATGAAAGTCTAATCAACACATTTTTCAGTTCTCCCACGACCTTGGTCCTTCATGGTTTACCGGTCTATATGGATTATTTGAATATCAGATTCTTTCATTTTAGTGTTCAATTTAAAGAAAAAAGTGTATGGAATTACATTAGAGGATGTGCCTGAATTAACCATGTAGTTATGAACATTTCAATTACAAATTTCAAAGGTTAGTAAGAAAGGAGGAGTTGAGTATTTTGACCTTTTTATTATCAAAGAGGAATTAACAGTTGACTGCTTCTATGGAACTTTTTTCTTAGTCTTATTACCTTGAATTACCTCTTCCTTTTATTTAATCCCTCCACAAATACTTCTCAAGTTTTATTAGGATCTAACCCCTACAAGTTATTAATGAAAATATCTTTAATCTGCGGGAACTTTAAAAGTTCAAACATAGAAATTTTAACCTTGGTTATTTTAAGGTCTTCAAGAAATTCATATTCAAACTTAGAGGTTATAGGGGAATGAGAAGACTACTTTCTATTAGGATGAATTGTGTGGGGAGTTATTGAAGTGTCGGTGAGTTCCAAGGTAGAAGTAGAGTCTGATGAAGTATTTTTGGCTTTACTCCTCATGGTGACTGCATTCTGGGATAGATGAACTTCTTCCACTCCATCTTACTCCTCCCCAGGTAAGTCACAAAAAATATCCCAAAAATAATTGACTCCTTGTCCTAGTGCCTCTCGAGAATCTTCAAATTGGTCTATTTTCTCAGATTCTTCCTCCTCGTTCTCTCCTATTTCTTAGTCATAGGATACCTTCTCATTGGAGGTCCATATCTTAAATTATTTTAGGAAATCCTCCATATGAATCCCTTTAGTCGGGGGGGGGTGGTGTTTTTACTTTTAGGAGGAATAGGCTTCTTCGAAGGGTAAGTGAAGAATTTATTTGGGTTTAAGGATCCTTCTCCTAAATTCTTTTTTATGGCAATGATGTTGTTAGAGAGTTTCTTTATAATTATCCGGAGGCTTTCCATATCTAAGGAGCCTTGATCTTTAGATCCTTTCGAAGATTTTTTCAATGTCACTTTTCTTTTGGTATTATATTTTTCTTTGTGAGCCTAAAATCCTAGATTACCCTTTAGGCTTAACATATCCTTTTCAACTTTAATGGCATCCTTAAACATGTCTTCCAAGGAATTCTTTTCTTTTTCACAAATATTTCCATGGAAACTGGCAGGGATGAGGTGTAGAACTCAATTGATACATCCTAAGTGGGATTGGAAGCAAGATGTGTTTTATTTATAAAAGTGAGGAATCATTGGTTAAAATATTTTACTTTCTCCTTGGCCTCCATTTTAATTCTAGAGAGGTCTAGCACCAGAGCTACTAGGGACTTATATTCTCCAAATTTCTCAAT